>BPLR01007350.1:0-32642 GCA_021605095.1 Caerostris extrusa
AAGAAGAAGAAGCGTTAATAATATGTATATTCTTGTTTTAAAACAAAAATAATCATAGCATTAAAAAATCAAAATGTTTATTTATAAAACTAAAGCATCCTATTTGTTCAATAATGAAACCTAACAAATTGTTTTTGACATAAATATTATAAATAATTGCATTTATTTGCATTAATTATTAGAATTTTCAACATTTAAATAAATAGTTTTAATTTACATAAATGAATACATCGTACTTAAAGAAAAATATTCAGAAATAAAGGAAACATTTTCCATTTTAAAAATAACAAATACCTACGCAAGCAAAATATATTTCACCGCGAAACTAAACAATATATATTGCATGAATCACAACACCTTCTGAGAACTGGAAGGCGACGATAACTTAACATTATAAAAGAAATAGCAATATTTTCTACAATATAAAAAATAAATATAAATAAAAAACAGCAGCTAAGAAAATTGGACAGGCTAGAATTACAAATCAGGGCAAAAAAAACAGCGAAAAGAAAAAGTGACAAATTGGATAATGCTGTGTGGATGATCTTCCGCCAGACTTCCCAAAAGATTGGGAAATTGAGGATCGATGAAGCGCATTTAGATGATGATGAATGGATCATCTTCCATCTTCGCCTTCGATCGATGAAACCTTCTTTTCCGCGCCGGTTTTTTTCTTTTAGTGTGAAAGAGGGCACCCATTATTTGCCCTTCTGCCGAATTAATAGAAATGGAAAGTCATCATCCATCAGAGAAGTGCTGATGATAATGAATGGCATCCGATTCATCATTTTCGCCCGTCAATGATTCGCACCCCTTCCCTATATTTGATTCGAGGTCTTGGGAAAATATCTGATTTCTGATTTGAGTTGTTCTTTTTTGAGAGTAAGATAGGGAACATTTATTTTATAAAGTGCATGGACAATTTTAACAAAAGGTTTTGTCAATATTTGTTTTTTTCTTTAATACTACTACTGATAATAGCAGTACTGATGGCCGATAAACTAACACTCTGGTGCTTGGTACCACAGGTTTCGAGTTTTGAATCCACGCGGTGCCATGTATGTTTGTAGTCGTTTGGAATTCACTTTAAAGTCCTGACATTCTAATATGACTGTTATGCGTACGGTGACCTCTTAAAAGAAAAACAGTATCTCATGTTTCGGAATCTGCTAGAAGACAGAAAAAGTTGGTCCACGATATGTGTTAATGCGCTATTTAAAAAGAAGATATGTAGCATAAAATGAAACTTACAATTGTGTTGCACATCATATTTTATTGGTGTATGTCTAGAGGGTATGTTTAATGAGTAGGTGATTAGGGACCAAACATCATTACCAACCTGTAGGCTTGGTTTGTCCTCTACGGTCATTTGTGTACACATTAGGCTAATTAGACCGAGACCTACAATTTAACATGGATTCGAACCACTAAAACCATCCATGCCACCGCTAGGATTCGAAGCTGAAGCCTGTGGTACCACCGGTGAGATTTTGAAGCGTAGCTTTCCCAGTGATGTATTACAAGGGAACAAACATGGTAAATCCTACTAGTAAGTCCATTTTCGCTATTTTTCTCGTTTCTGAAGCGGCCTGATGGCCAATTGGCTAGCGCTCTGACCTTTAGCACCGAATCTTCAGGCTTCAGTATCGAATCCTGGAGGTGGCATGGAAGTTTGTTAATGGTTCGGAATCCACTTTAAACTGCAGATGCCAGTCTAATTAGCACAAAACTGACCGTGCAGCGACAAACCAAATCAAAACTTGTTTCTAAAAGCAGTGATTGCAAAGCACACCAGGAAACTATTGTATCATCAATGTAACTCTACAATTGTAGAAATTATGCAAATAATTCCCCGATTCTAAAAATTAAAGCTACGTCTATTAAACTATCGTCTATCTTGCCCTTATCCAACGGCTTTGTGATTGGTTCGCTGTGTTGATAATAAATTAAACTATTTTTCAAATAATTTCAAAGTAATACTTTTTCTCGTATATGAGGGAATAATAATTTATTGTGTAACGTTATACAAATTGCAAAATTGAACGATTTGCAAATAGTAACATGTAAATCAAAGATAATTTTTTTAAATATTATCACATACATTTGAAATTCTAAGTGTCAAAAATTAAATATGTTTTATAATAATAAATAGGTCCCCAACAGTTTTTAGCTGTACTGAGAAATCAGCAAAAAATGTGCTGAATCAAATTACACTGGCACTTGCAGCGAATATGCTGAATTGCGTCTCCGTCTTCCTTTTATTCTACTGTTGAGCTACGCGCCGACATCACGCGTTTTGCGTACGCTCACGTCACCTCCGACGTTTCGTTCCTGATATCTGCATACGCATGACGTTTCTACTGACTTATGTGCTCATTGTACTGATCTCCAGACCTCCTTTTCTGCAATTTCATGGCTATCTGTTAAATTGTTACATTGTTGCTTGTTTTCCGTGTATCTAAGCCAGAGATTGGTGCGTTGCATAAGTCAGAAGATTATTTTTGTAAGATTCAAGAAAAAAATCAGAATATATGAAAGTACAATCAGAACTAAAGATTTGTTTGCTAAAGCATAGAGCAGAGAGAACATTTTATGTGGATATTTTTATAGTGGACTCCATATTTCTTCACAATGGTATCTTAAAAATGAAATCGAAAACTGATATCAATCACTTTACCCGTGAGGTTGTCGTTCGGCCACCAACCCAGATTGCAGTCCTTGCAGGTGAATTCGTCTTCGAGAAACTGGTTTTCTTTGCAAGCCACGCATACCCAGCAGCACTTGACGCTTTCCGCTTGGATGCTCTGAAAATGAAATCAAATTAATAAAAATTCCAACTAGTAAAAATAAAAAGAAATCTAGGAAACTATGTCCAGATGCTCTGTTTTTCTTTCACTAGTTACTGTAATCGTTTACATCGTTGAGAAATCACAAGACGACACAGTCAGGGTTTTCAAAAGAAATTTAGCGATTATTATAGCAAGAGATTTAGAATATTTATTAAAATATTCCAAATATCTTTTTAGAATATTAGAGAGATTAGAATATTTTTTTTTAAAAATTTGATTTGAAGGACTATATAGATTACTTTTTATAATGTTGAGCAGTTTCATACGGCAGCAGCAGCAGCCACAACATAAATCAGTTGCTTTCTTTTTGGGGGTGGGGGAGATAAGTAGGAATAAACTGCAGGGCCTAATGACCGAGTGACTAGCGTTCTGTGCCACAAGTTTCGGGTTCGAGTCCCAGCCTTGGCCAGAAGTGGTTCAGAATCCCCTTTAAAACTCCAGTTTTCGATCAGGTTTAATATGACTGTAGGGCTAACAACACTACCCTTTATAAAGTAACCATATCCTGTCCCTGTAAAGTACCATCTCCTGTAATCGACCTGATGACCAATTGGCAAGCGCTCCGGCCTTTGGTACCACAGGCTTCTGAATCGAATCCTGGCGGTGGCATGGATATTAGTGAGTGCTTCGGAATCCACGCTAAACTATAGGTCCGTGTCTAATTACCTCAAAGCGTGCATAAAATGACCGTAGAAAGACAAACCAAACTTATCTCAAAATTTCCCAGCAGGCAGACTACCTTGCCTACCATGGGTTGTAGTTCCAGGTAGTTAGCTAGTTTTAGCGATAAACAATAACCAATTAATTCAGAACTGTGTCACATGTTAAAATACAACAAATTAAGCAATATTGTGATAAGACATTGGGGTATTAAAGATCATTAGACATAAAAGATCTTCATCATTAGCGAAAATAAATTTTATTACATATAAACGAATACAAAAATTACAACGATACTTTTTTTGCAGAGTTAAATATTATGTATGATAAAATCGTTAAATAAAATTTATAGTTCTACTTACATATCATAACAATCATGAACAAGAAACTAAAACTCATATAAGAGTAAAAGTTTCAAAATCTGCCGCCTTGGTCTGACCAAAATTCCCATTGGAAAAATCACAGCAAATAACATTTGAAAATTCCTCGGCGTTTGTCACATATTCGAAATCATTCTAATACCTTTACGTGTCTCTGCATACTAATGCAGATTCCTCGAAATATGTATAGTACATTTCGTCGTTAAAGGCCTTGAGTTACGAATACGGCGGAAACGTGTCTTCTGCTCTATTTGAATGTAAAAATGTGGAGAAGGAACGCCGTATCGCCAGGACTTCAGAAACAATAACTTGGGACTTTATTGAAACTGTTTCAGTAAGCCGAAAATTTTATTGGTCAAAAGAAATTTGTCTAACGTAATATTTTAGGTTATGTTCAGATGGTTTAAAAAGAAAAATGCATATTTTTTATTATCTTGAAGTTATGAAAGCATATGAAAAAGTCACAAAAATTTGTCTATAATGAAATATGCCCATACGATGTGATCGACGAACAGTTTTTTTTTTTTTTTTTTTTTTGGGAAAAGTTTTAAAATATCTAGGCCCAGTAATAAACTGCTTCTTCTTCATTGCGCAACACCCGTATTGTGTACCAAGGTTGTCTGCCTTCTCACAGATTTTGAGACAGAAGATGTTTTCATTTTATGGGGTAGGTTTGTCAACCTACGATCAATGCTCTACAGTCCCATTAGACAGGGACCTACAGTTTAAAGTGGATTCCCAGTCATAAACTCCGTTTGGAAAATCATTTGTAAATATATAAAAAAAGTCATAAAATAGTCTGGTTCAAGAATATTGACGTATCATGTGATCAGTTATCATTTATGGTGTAATCTTCATTGGCGCAAAAAGTCCCATGGTGAGGCAAGGCCGTCTACCTACTGACAGACTTCGAGACATGGGATGTTTTCATTTTATGGGGTAAAGTTTTCAGCCCTACGCCAAATGCTCTACATTCATATTGGACCTGGATATACGATTTCAGGTGTATTGCAAACCACTTCACTCATCAATGGCAACGCCGGGACTCGAACCCTATATTTGTGGCAACACGCGCCATAAGCACCTTTTATTTTTTAGTAAAGAATTTTTCAGAAATGTTTCAAATATGAAAAAGTCACAAAAAATAGTATGTTATCAAAATATGCACATACCATGCGATCGACGAACAGTGTTTTGAGAAACTAACCCCATTGGCATTTAAGAAGGAGAAAACCCTGAAAACTCCCACCAGGTAGTCCGACTAACAATGCAAGATACTGAACACCCCAAACGCCCTCAAATCTCCACATTCTTTGAAACACTGTCTACAACAAAGCTGCCAGTGTGATTGAAACTCAGCCCTAACGCTCACCTACAGCGCACGTTGCCACTGAGCCAAGAGGCGGTGGTCTGATGGCCAACTCCCTACAGCTCTGGCATTAGATACCACAGGTTTCAGGTTCGAATCGATTGCATGGTTGTTTGTTAGTAGTTTGGAATCCATGTTAAACTGTAGGTGCCGGTCTAATTAGCCCAAAGTGTACACAAATTGACCGTAGAGCGACAAACCAATCCAACTGAGCCACAAGGTGGATAAATTATTCATATATTATTTATAAGTGAAGGCATATTTTTTAACTACATAAAATGATTTTATTCTTTTAATCAATACAAATTTATAGATGCTTAGTTAAAACCTCAAGAACATGCATAAATAATTCAATAAAAATTACAAACAAAATTTTTTTTTTCATACTCATAAAAAGGGTTTTTCTTGTTTACATTTTAATAAACCTCAAAATGCATCAGCAGACGATGCGGTATACTTAATTAAAAACCTCCAAAATTAAAAACTGTTTCACTTACCATTCTTCAAACTATTTCTCGGGGAAAAAAAAGAATAGAAAGGAAGAAAGGTTTCTTTTTTTCTTTATTTCTTCTTCTTAATTCATTTTAACCTTGAAAAGCTTAAAATATGCAGTAAAGTAATTTGTTTTTAAATTTTTGACATGAAAATGAAAGATTTCAATTCTACCCAGATTACTCTATGGAAAGACCTCATATTTTCTCGGAACTACTAACTGAGCACGTTGCTAAGTTATTTTCCTGAATTTCTTGCTGAGTTTTCCCTTTAAACGCCCGTAACCATGGAAACATGGGAAAAAAAAAATAAAACGCGATAAGATTTTTCAGAAGACATGAAAAAGTTGTTCACTAAATCTTTTGGACATCTTCGCGTAGATAAAAAAAATGTTAACGAAAAACATAAACAAAACAAAAGACTTAATACAAAGATAAAAAGAGTGCCCAAAAAATTTGTTGACTTACATCGTCATTTTTTCCACGCATCTCAAAGGAAAAATAATATTAAAAAAAAAAAAAACAGAAACAAGATTTTGGAGGGAAAAAAAATTTTATTTAAAAAAATCATCAAACTTGAGAAAATGGGGACTTTTAAAGCTTGTTTCGGTACAACAGAGAGCTGTTTCAATGACTTTTTCTTAAAATTTTCTAGGGCTTATTTTGGTAGAAATAAATACTATCAAAGCTTCATAGATAAATAAGTACAGTTGAACAATGGTTATCCGTTTGTTTTTAAAAGAAATTGATTGAATAAAAGAATTCTGAAAGATTCCAATAAAATAAGATTAGATACCATATCGAAACATTTATATCAAAAGTAAATAATATGTTTGTTAGTTTTTCATCTTTCGAATGTTACTGGAATTCTATTTAATTTCGACAAATGTCAAATATATTTGCTATAGAAATTTGAGAAATGAAATAAAAATTATTTAATCAATATGTGTAATAAATTTTTAAACAGATTATTTAATAAAGAACATTGAAAATTGAAAAATAGATATACTAAATGTTTTTTACGTTTAGAAATAAGCGATATATATGTTCGGTTCTGTTTTCGCTCTACGATCAATTTTTGCACACCTTCGTCTAATTAGACCGAGACCTACAGTTTAACGTAAATCCGAACCAATAACAAACATATTGGCTACCAACATGATTCAAAAATGGTAATTGTGGTACCAACGGTCACAGCGTCAGCCAATTGGCCATCAGGTCTGTATCGTATTTGAGAAAATCTGACAAACTCCCACCAGGTAATCCGACTCACGAGGTTAGATGCTAAACATCCCAAACGGCATCGTGTCTTTTTTTTTTTTTGAAACAGTGTCTACAACAAAGCTGCCAGCAGATTCAACCTCCGCCCTAATGCCCGCCCAGTGGCACACGTTGCTACAGAACCACGAGTAGGTCAAATTATACATATACTACTTATGAGTGAAGGCTTTCTTTTAACTATACATAATAATTTTATTCTTTAAGTGAATACAAAATTGAAGATAAGTTAAAATCCTAAATATATGCATACATAATTTTACATAAATAATTCAATAAAGGTTACAAAAAAATTTTTTACACTCATAAAAAAATATTCTGCATCTTTATGTTTTAATAAACCTCAAAATGCATCAACGGACGATGAGGTGTACTTAATCAAAATCTTCCAAAAATTAAAAACTGTTTCACTTACCATTCTTCAAACTATTTCTTTAGGGAAAAAAAAAAGAATAGAAGGGAAGAAAGATTTCTTTTTTCTTTCTATTAATTCATTTTAACCTTGAAAAGCTTAAAATATGCAGTAAAGGAATTTGTTTTTCTCAAATTTTTGGCATGAAAATGAAAGTTTTTAATTTTTCGCAGATTACTCTATTGAAATACCTCATATTTTCTCGGAACTACTAACTGAGCACGTTGCTAAGTTATTTTCCTTTTGAATTTCTTGCAGAGTTTTCCTTTAAACGCCCGTAACCATGGAAACAGGGGAAGAATAAAAAACGCGATAAGATTTTCACAAGACATGAAAAAGTTGTTCACTAAATCTTTTGGACATCTTCGAGCAGATAAAAAAATGTTAATAAAAACATAAACAAAACAAAAGACTTAATACAAACATAAAAGACTGCCCAAAAAATTTGTTCAGTGGACTACATCGTCATTTTTCCACGCATCTCAAAAGAAAAAATAATATTAAAAAAAAAAAAAAGAGACAAGATTCTTGAGAGTAAAAAATTTTATTTAAAAAATCATCAAACTTGAGAAAATGGGGACTTTTAAAGCTTGTTTCGGTACAACAGAGAGCTGTTTCAATGACTTTTTCTCAAAATTTTCTAGAGCTTATTTTGGTAGAAATAAATACTATCAAAGCTTCATAGATAAATAAATACAGTTGAACAATGGTTATTCGTTTGTTTTTAAAAGAAATTGATTGAATAAAGAATTTTGAAAGTTTCAAGAAAATAGTTAAAGATTGGATATCATATAAATGATTCACTATGAAAAGTAAATAATATTTTTTTACGTTTCGTCTTTCAAATGTTACTGGAAATGTATAAATAATTTATATTTCGACAAATGTCAAATATATTTGCTATGGAAATTTGAGAAAGTAATACAGAAATAAAATCTTTTAAACCATAAATCGAATAAATTTGAAAACAGATTATTGAATAAGAACATTGGGAAAATTTAAAAATAGATGTAAAAACCTTTTTTAGAAATAAATGATATATGAATTAGTCTTTATTTCACATATATATAAGCATTTATTTAATGAAATATTCAGTGTATTCTTCGAAGGCCTGCTATGAAAATTGAGTATGACGAGAATTTGGTTTCGTTTTCGCTCTACGGTAATGTTTTTGCCCACTTTAGGCTAATTAACCCGGGACATACAGTTTTAGGTGGATTCCCAAACACTAAAAACATCCATGCCACATCTAGAATTCGAACCTCAAACCAGTCATACCAAAGGCCAGAGCTCTGGCCAATTGTCCATTAGGCCTCTGCGTATTCATATGGGAGAAAGCATTAAACTCCCACCATGTGGTCCGACATACGAGGCAAGATGCTGAACATCTCAAACGTTATCGCGGCTCCTCGTTTTTAAAGTAGTATCTACAATAAAACCACTAGCAGATTGAACCTTGGCCCTAATACTCACCATGGGCGCACGTTGCCACTGTGTCTGAGTCAGACAAATTATTTATATACTACTTTTGAGTGAAGACTTACTTTTTAACTAATGATGATCTAGTGAATAGAAATTCAAAGATGCATAGTTAAAAATCAAAAATATGCATAAATAATTCTATAAATGTTACAAAAATTATTTTTCCTACTCATAAAAAGAACTCTGCTTGTTTATATTTTAATAAACCCCGAAAATACATTAACAAACGATGTGGTATACTTAATTAAAAACTTCCACCAGTTAAAAACTGTTTCCCTTATAATTCTTCAAACTATTTCTTGGGGAAAAAAAAAGAATAGAAATGAGAAAGGTTTCTATTCTTTTTTTTTTTTCCTTCTTTATTCATTTTAACCTTGAAAAGCTTAAAATATGCAGTATGTGATTTTTTTTAAGTTTTTAATTCTTCCTAGATTACTCTATTGAAAGTCCTCATATTTTCTCGGAACTTACTGAGTATGTTGCTACGTTATTTTCCTGAATTTCTTGCAGAGTTTTCCTTTAAAAGCCCGTAACCATGGAGACAGGGGAAAAAAATAAAACGCGATAAGATTTTCAGAAGACATGAAAAAGTTGTTCACTAAATCTTTTGCACATCCTCGCGTAGATGAAAAAAATTCTCGATAAAAACATAAACAAAACCAAAAGAGTTAAAATAAAGATAAAAGAGTGCCCAAAAAATTTTTTCAGTGGATTACATTGTCATTTTGCCACGCATCTCAAAGGAAAAATAATATTTAAAAAAAAAAAAAAAAGAAACAAGGAGCCAAACTGGAGAGTAAAAACAAATCATTTAAAAAATCATAAAAGTTGAGAAAATGGGGAATTTTAAAGCTTGTTTGGTACAACAGAGAACTGGTAAAAAAAAAGGTTCATTGAAAATGAATAATTATTGTTCAACAGTATTTAGTTTGTTTTTAAAAAGAAATTGATTGAATAAAGATTAGATATGGCAGTAAAACATTTATATCAAAAGTAAATAATTTATTTGTTAGTTTTGGTCTTTCGAATGTTACTGGAATTGTATAAAAATTATAAATTTTTGAAAAGTAATACAGAAATATCTTTTAAAAAGTAAGTGTAGTAAATTTTTGATCAAATTATTGAATTAAGAACACTGAAAATTGAAAAATAGATATAAAAGCTTTTTTTTTTTTTAATACTTTGGGCAAATTAGACCTGAACCTACATTTTAAGGATTACAGGACAAGACGGGTCTGAAACTGTGGTACCAAAAAACAGAGCGCTAGCCAGTTAGACATCAGTCCTCCACGCATCGTACGGGAGAAAACCCGGAAAATTCCCAACAGGTAATTCGATTAACGAGACTACTGAAAATCACAAACGCCATCGAGTTCTTTTCGTTTTTGAAACAGTATCTACAACAAGCCTACACCCTAATGCTCCCCAGCGGCGCATATTCTTCACTTTGCCACGAGTTGAACAAATTATTCATGTACTACTTTTGTGTGAAGGCTTATTTTTTATTATACATAACTATTTTATTCTTTTTAGTTAATAGAATTTTAAAGATGCGTAGTTAAAAAACTCAAGTACAGGCATAAATAATTCAAGAAAAATTACAAAAAAAATTTTTTGTAATCTTAAAAGGCCTCTTCTTGTTTTGTATTTTAATAAACTTTCAAATGACTGACAATGTGGTATATTTAATTAAAAACTTCCACAAGTTAAAAGTTGTTTCACATACTGCAGTAAAGATTGTTTTTTTTTTTTTTTTGGCATGAAAATGAAAGTTTTTAATTCTTCCCAGATTACTCTATTGAAAGACCTCGTATTTTCTCGGAACTACTAACTGAGCACGTTGCTAAGTTATTTTCCTGAATTTCTTGCAGAGTTTTCCCTTTAAACGCCCGTAACCATAGAAACATGGGGGAAAAATAAAACGCGATAAGATTTTTCAGAAGACATGAAAAAGTTTTCACTAAATCTTTTGGACATCTTAGCGTAGATAAAAAAATTGTTGATAAAATCATAAACAAAACAAAAGACTTAATACAAAAGATAAAAGAGTTAACAAAAAATTTGTTTAGTGGACTACATCGTCATTTTTCCACGCATCTCAAAGGAAAAATAATATTTAAAAAAAAAAAAGACAAGATTCTTAAAATCAAAAATTTTATTTAAAAAATCATCAAACTTGAGAAAATGGGGACTTTTAAAGCTTGTTTCGGTACAACAACAGAGAGCTGTTTCAATGAATTTTCTTTAAATTTTCTAGAGCTTATTTTGGTATAAATAAATACTATCAAAGCTCCATAGATAGATAAATAAATACAGTTGAACAATGTTTATTCGTTTGTTTTTAAAAGAAATTGATTGAATAAAGAATTTTGAAAGTTTCAAGAAAATAAGATTGGATATAAATGTTTATCTATGATATCAAACATAAATAATATTTTTGCTAGTTTTCGTCTTACTGGAATTATATAAATAATTTATATTTCGACAAATGTCAAATATATTTGCTATAGAAGTTTCAGAAAAGTAATAGAGAAATAAAATATTTTAAACAATAAGTGTAATAAATTATTAAACAGATTATTGAATAAGGATCATTTAAAAATAGATGTAAAGCTTTTTTTGTTTATAAATGAGTGATATATTTATATAGACATTTTTTTCACATATACAGAGCATTTATTTAATGAAATATTCAGTATATACTTCGAAGGCATTTCTAAGATTCTAAAAATGTGGATACGATGAGAAGGTGATGCCATCCTACAATGGCTTTCACTTTCGAAATTACAGTGTCACACTGCGGATGCAACCCCCCGCCCCCAACCTGAGTTACGCTGTATATGCTGTTGTTCTAATAGCGAATGACTGAAGTAGAAGTGCTTGTACAATAGCATTAATAGTTAAAAACCAAGAACCGGTCCCTGACCGTCTGTTTCGATCTGACGCTCCTAGCGTTCTCCTCGTGGTCTCAAGATCTGACCGCATGTACTTACCACACTGGACCACACAGTTAAGGTCACAGTGACTGGTAGCGTGACCTCTCGCGTCTATAATAATAATTAAACCTTACAAATGCCTGGTCACATAGTCAAAAGAAAGTCAAAACTTATTTGCAAAGACTTCGAAGGAAAGTCCTACTCCACCAGCTGTACTCTTCAGACGTTGTTCCAGCTGATTACCACTTTTTTTCAATAGATGATGTATGTCCTGTATGTGAAACTTTTATATTATTTGGCATAAGAAAAAAATTATCTTGTTTTATATATAGCTTCAAAATATTAGTCATTTATTTGACGAGGAATACATCTTTTGCCACAGAGATTAGAAAAAGTAGCATCTAACGATGGATAAAATTTTTCTTCGTATATAAATCGGTTTCTATTATTGAAATAAGTGCTCTTTTTTGAAGAAAATATCACACAAATTATGTTCAGTACCTAATATTTTATTTCAACTTTATCCGAAACGTATTAAAATTGTCATATAACTGAAGAGAATGACATAAAAGTGATGGTTTAGATCAGGGGGTCTCGAAACTTTCCAGCCTTAGGGCCATACTGTTTACTCCAATAAGTACCAAGGGCCAAAACCGTTTTAATTTTTCTGCCCTTATCTATAATTTATAGACAAGTCGCCAAGTACACGCTCTGAGCGAGCATATACTTGCTAACCACAAACTATTGTCAGTGAAAAATCACAATTACACAAACCTCATTAGTATTTTTTACAAGTGGATATCCCGCAGTTACATTTGCGTTCATTTAGCTTTTCCTTTCCTGAGGGATTTTCAGGATAAAAATCGCATGTTTGATTCAGGATACATACATTCCGAACATCGATATACATACATATGCGATACTCTTTACCCCAACATAACTACCGAGGGTAACAGCGGGATATTCACTAGTTTATAATGTTAGTGGGATTCATTTTAATTATTTGTTAGTTGTTATGCTTAAGTTAAAATTTTATTATTATGCTTGCCATTAAGCTTTTACCTAGCAAGTCAATAATACCGAGTTGTTATCATTCTGTGTCTTTTTATTCTACTTATTACAGCAACAATAAGCTATTCGCTGCCTGATTGATGACACTGGCGGGTCGGATCTGGCCCGCGGGCCGTAGTTTGGAGACCCCTGGTTTAGAGTGACTTTGGGGTCTGGTGACCGAGTGAGCTTCGGGTACTGGCCCATGCCATAGTTGCTTGCAGTGGTTCAGAATTCATTTTAAACCATAGGTCCGGGACTAATATGATTGTAGGGCGTAAGACTGACAACCCTGTCCGTAAAAAAAGAAATCGTCTCCTGTCTCGAAATCTACCAACAGGCAGACATCCTTGGCCCATCATGGAGGCTGTTGCGGCAATGAAGAAGAAGAGTTTTGATTTTTGTACGTGCTAACATTAAAAGAACTTACTTTAACTTTGCCCCTTTCGCAAGGTTTGCTGCAGACAGATTCGGGCAGGGACAATCCGTCGGTTACGTGCTTGGGGTTCCACTGGAAAGATTGCAAAATGTCCAACTTCCCGCTGTCCCACGAGCCGACGTGTTTGTAGTCGTACGAGTTATTTTCAGGAATGAATTGGAAATTCATGATGTCATACCTGGGGTGAAAGTTGCTCTAATTAATTAATGAAAAAGATAAAGGCACTGTTTGCAAAAAAGGATTATCGTTAGGACATAAATAAATTGCATACAATAATAATTTTAGATATTAGCAAGATGTAGAAATGTGGGCTGATTTGTATTGCATATTAAATATTAATTTTTATAGATTTTACATATTTTAAGGTTTATCTCTGTTTCCATAAGAAATAAGGTACCTTTAAAATAGGCTGATATTGTAAGAAAAATCAAATGCTATCGAAATGGAATTAATAAAGAAATTTATTTAAATTAAAATGTACTTTATTTTCAACATTTTTTTCTAGGATAATAATTTTAATATTGACAAACGAAAAGTTATTTAGAAAATTAATAAATCTATTTTTAACTATTGAATCTATTTATAACAACTACCTTTCCAAGTTTTAGACATGAAGGATTGCTACATTTTTCAAGGTTTTGGAAATATCAAAATTTAAGAATGAAATTAATGATTCTCGTGATGATGATGACTGAGACTGAAGGTAAATTCTTCAGCATATTCTTCCTAATCTCATTAATTTATGGTGCTTTTATGACTCGTAGTTATTGAATGGCTTAAACAAGTTGAACTGTAGGAAGGGCGTCGAAGATAGGGGAAATTGTTAAATTTATTAATATTAAAATTGAACAGATCCTATTAATGCTGAGTTTTATTGGTTTGAAATTGTTGTACAAAACTATGGGCCCTAAGTTCTACTTTTTTTATCCGCATTTGTAACATAATTAACAAAAATAAGTTTAGAAATGTTAGGCCTTTTTAGTCTGGAGTTTTCTAACAAATTTCACAATTATAGAATGCAATTTTTTTGTCCAATTATTTTGATTGTAATCATATAAAGTTTTCTGGATTTTCTTCTGTATTTGGTTATAAACATTTTTGTCTAGAGGATTTCTACGGTTCTGTCAAATTTTTCTCGCTTTATTACATTCTTTAATAATGTTTTTGATGTTGGATGAAACCATTTGGAAGAATTAGGGTTGAACTTTTTTGAAGCAAATTTATGTGCTTAGATAGAGAATTTGCAGAAATAGTTATGGCTTGATCACACTTGTCCATTGTAACAATGACCACAAAGAGGAGTTTTGTATTGTTGATAAGATGATTTTCGAAAAGTTTCCAATTAAAATTGGCAGGGTACCTATCATCAGTGGTAGAAAAAAAATTAATTAATTGCGAAGTCTATTATAAAAGCCCAATTGTAACCAAATCTTGTGGGAGAATTCGGGCTAAAATATTAAAATCATTCTGAATAACATAGTTATTGAAAGTGGTATTCCCCGTTGGTTTGATGCACGTTCCAATGTGTATGATAAATGTTATAGTCTAACACTCATCATACAAATAGCAAGGGAATAACTTGAGAACTCAGATGAAAGAGAATGTCCATATCAGAATTGAAGCAATTAAGATCTGTTTGAGACGGTATGCAAATAAATGCAATTAAAATGGGATCGTTAGGAGATGATAATTGATTAATATATTGAAGGAGATGATAATTGATTCAATAAATAGCAGAACGAGTTGGAATTCTATAACATGGAAGAGAACGTTTAATAAAAATTGATGTTCCACCAAATATACGACCAAAAGCATCAATGGTTCAAACATATCATTACGGAAATGGTTATAATTGGCAAGATTAATTTTTTGATTATTGTGAAGATGTGATTCTTGGATGAGCAGAACATCTGGAACAGGAGAGTTAATGAAGATGCTATTAGCATTCAAGAAATAATATGAAGTTGTTGAATGCTTATGGGCATGAGTGGATATCAATTGTAGAAGAGGACATTGCTTCAAAGAGTAATCCCATTTTATTAATGGGCTCTATAATGATTTCATTTCCTTTACGCAGTGAAAAAAGCTTTTCAAAGGAGATAATGATAGCTTAAATGTACTTTTGATAATTGAAGTGAAGCGAGAAAATCCATATTCTGTGAAATTTCATTAGGAAATTTTCTAGTAAAGGTTGTGATATGGAAGTAATTTGAAGTGAATAAGAAGTGAATTTTTGTGCAAATGAAATGTTACATTTGGGGAAACTGGAGTTTATGACGTTTCACTTTTGTTCTATTATGTCCTGACCTTTGTAGGCAGTTACTTTAAGGAAAGCTTTTCATCCATGCCAAGAAATAATAGGCCTCAATTAACATCAATTAATAGAACTAGGGGTGTTTTTTTAATATTGCTTTCACCGATATGGTGGTTGTTACCTCATTTAAAACGTATGCTTCGTCATTTGCCGTTTACACTTGCATATTGGAATAGTTAAAGTACTGTATAATGATGTTTCAATAAAGTAAAGTGTGACGAAATTAATGAAATTTTCCACTTTCACTAACAAGTAAATCAGTTTGATAAAAGTATCTATAAATTACAGAAACATTGTTAGATTTTTGCAGCTCGATAAGAAAAATTGATAGCGATTTCTTCGTATAATTTTTACGGAGTTGGACAATTTTTTCTGTTTGAAAATCTAAATCTATCATTTGAGCTTTAATTTTATCCTAGTTGGTTCCAACAGGAAATCCCTTAATAACGACCTTGGAACACTTTCCATTTTTAGATTTTATTAAATAATATCCTAACTTGTTCGAAATATACAACTTATATGTAATCAAATACAATATGTAATAATACGAGAAACGTCTATATTATATGCAGAACGAATAAATAACTTACTTGTTAAAGAGAACACAATAGGTTATTTTTTTTAACAGCATAAAGTTTATTGTTAAAAAAACTAAATAAGTTTAAAAAGCAATCTTGGGAAATGAAGTTCTTCCAACAGCCAAACGTGATAATTTTAAATTTTTTTAAAGTCATCAAAATGCAAAAACAGTCATCAATAAAAAATCACTGACAGACGATAACACAGTTATTTATGTATTTATCTAAAAATATTTGTTGTGCCTTTACAAAATTATTTTACGAATATTTTCATTCATCTTAAATAAGGTACGTTTTCATTTTTTATAAAAGTGAAATAATCTTAGAATTTTTCACACTTTAAAAACATTATTTCTAAACGCCCTTTTTATTCTGAATCATAAGAAGATATGAAAAAAAATATTTGAATAAAGAAATTTTTTCAGAATTTAAAAAATATTCGAATAAATATTCTGATGAGAAAAACTGGATGAATTCCGAATGATTTGATTTTCTTCTTTAAAGCTTTTTATCCCATTACTGTACTAAATAGTTTACTAGTTTAAATATAATTAACAATAAATTGTTAAAAAAACTAAATAATTTGCAAAGGCTAAAGCCAAACGATTTTTTTAAAGTTATCAAAATGCAAAAAAAGAAAAAACCCTCGAATAAATATTAATAAATAATATTTGTTGAATGAATAAATTAACCTAACGAATAAATATTCTTTTTATTGTTCTGTTTTATTCTGAATCATAAGAAGATTTGAATGAATAAATTAATTCGAATAAATATTCATAAATAATAATTTGAATGAATAAATTTAAATATTCGAATAAATATTCATAAATAATAATTTGAATGAATAAAGAACTCGAATAAATATTCATTCGAATAAAGAAATTATATATGCAAAGGTATGAAAATCTATATGCAAATTCGAATCTAAACACACTTTGATAAAATACTAATTAGTTTTTCTTTTTCTTACAACATTAGAATTTTTACAAAGCTAAACAAACGATTGCTCAGTAGTAGTCTTACTATCTCGATAGTTTAGCTGAAATGTCATAATAAACTGCACCACATAGGGATAACTAACACCTATCTAAATCCCACATAGCATTGCAGAAAATTCAGAAACGATGCCATCTGTATAACTCATCAAACTATGGCAGTTCTGTTCCACCTAGAGGTACCTATAACACTCAAAACAGTTCGCTGTTTGCGAATGACAGTGCGGTTATGGGTATTCCATTTGTCTGTGCTTAGCACTGGAATTAATTAGGTAAGTATCCAATGATGATTCTGATTCAATTATAGGCATCTTTGTATATATAAAGCCAGATATTTATAAATTAATATTTCTTAAAAACTTAAAATTTCTATTTTATTTTTGTGACAAAATCTTTTTTATTCACTGCATATCTAAACACTAACAAAAATTATCATTAATCTATTTAACATTAATAAAAGTGTTTTTTTTTTTTTTTTTAAATTTTTTTTATTTGTAATTTCAATTCTAAAAATTGTAATGATCTAAAAACTGAATAGTAATCGAATATGACTATTTGATTAATTTAAATCAATTCTTAAAATTTTTTTGGGTGCGTTTAAATGGTGTGTTGAATGGTGGAAAATAATGGTGCGTTGAATGGCGCTGTAACGTACACTAGACCTATAACGGCACTGGAATGTACATGGACCTATAAGAACATGACTTCTTTCAGGATGATGGGAATACTTCAATTTTTATTTACAATTTTTATTTTTTAATACTTCAATTTTTATTAGCACTATATATACAAATAATGAACTCTGGACTATTATAATTTATTATTTACAAAAACGAAAATTAAAGATTTAAATTTGATTCACAAATGCACGACTAAATCACAAGTACAACTCACTCCAAGGTCAGACATTTTTAAAGCTCTCAAATCTAAGTCGAATCTAATTGCTTAGTCTGCGATAGACCTTAATTATCACACGGTATGACACACGAAGCCACAAGGCGCTCACTTAGGAAACAGGCGAAATCTCCGGTCTATTCAGTCACTTCAGAAAAAAAGAAAAAAAAAAAAAAAGAAAATCAACATTTCTGGTCTAACTCGTCGTAGAACTATCTCTCTTCTTCACCATAAACCTGCTTTTAAGACTATCTGTTAAGAGGAGTTGAGGTCAACTTCTCTCACTTCCCATTGGAGTAGGCATAGTAGAAATCATGATGGAACAATTCATGGTGTAATGTAGTCCATATTCAATCTGTAGTTGTTTTGACCTGTGAAGGTTGCACAGACATTCATTAATTTCAGGTCTCATTATCCATAACACTGAATATCTGTTATCAGATTTGAGTTACAGGTTGTTCTCCTTAGTGCAAAACCCTAATTGATGTAATATAATTACCCAAAACAGTCTCACTTCCCATTGCTGTAAAATTAGTAGCCATCACGATGGAACAATTCATTGTGTAATGTAATCCAAAAAAAAATATTCAATCTGTAGTTGTTTTGACCTGTGAAGGTTGCACAGACATTCATTAATTTAGGTCTCATTATCCATAACACTGAATATCTGTTATCAGATTTGAGTTACAGGTTGTTCTCATTAGTACAAAACCCTAATTGTATGTAATATAATTACCCAAAATAGTGCTTGTATTAAAATTTGAGTGAGGGGCTATTATTATATATTAATCAAAAAAAAAAAATTTTCTCCCCTGAAATGAAATGCAAAAACTCATTTCTTGAGAAAAAAAAAGCTACATGCACTAATATTATTTTTTATTAAATAGTTTTATTATTATTATTATTTTTATATTCCTTCTACAATAATTTCAATACGTTTTTAAACATTTGAGAACGGAGATTCTCAGCTATCAGATATTAAAAGAGAAAAACAATAATAAATTATCAGCAAATATTTTTCAAATTCTTTCATTTTAAATTAATAATTAAAAATTACAAATCTTTCTTTAGTATTTAATATTTTTTTTTTTTGTTCTAAAGCAGTTGGCAAATACTTAGACAATTGTCTTTGATGCCTTAAGGCAAGCGCTGCACAGACGTTACTCACATAGCATTACACAGGAGATGCGTGTAGCTTGAAGATAAGCTACGAACGCGGAGTAATAATTTACCTCCTCAACGTTCTACGATCATGTTAGACCGAGACCTACGGTTTAAAGTGGATTCCGAAATAATACAAACATCCATGGCACCACCTGGACTCGAACCCGAAACCTATGGTACCGAGCGCCAGAGCGCTAGCCACTCGGCCATTCATACTCTTGGTTTTTAATATAACATTTAGAAAGTTCCATATCGTTTTTTGTTCTAATTTAAACGAGTCTATAAAAATATAATAAAAGGCAGAAAATTCTTTTCTGAATAATCCATTTCTTAATTTAAAAGTTTTGTTTATGAAATCCTTATGCAAAATAGTTCTTAAAAATGAAAACACTACAAAGGATGAATGAACTATTACTAGCGCTCTGCATTATTGTGGATAGGTATTTTATTTCGTATTTCTATTCCTTTGAAATGGATTTTATTTTCGAAATTCCTGTTCTTCTTTAGAAATAAAGAGCTGGCGAATAAATGAAAATGAGGCACTTATGAAAATGAGTATTTTTAAGGTACCTATTACTTTGATAGGGTTTCTTAGACATCTGGATTTTATGGCTCACGTATTTGGCGCCAGATAGGAGACCTATTAGAATATTTGTAAAAAAAAAAAAAAGTATATTTCAATTACTTCTCTTATACCATTAAAAGAAATCCAATAAATTTAAAATCCTGTACAAAACTTTTATTTAATCTTGGAAATATACAAACACAAATTTGTAAAAGTCTTAAAAGAAACACATAGAACAACATACAAAAAAATAGGACATTGTTAAATAAAATGGACATTTTAGAGAAGATGTTGATAGATGAGAATTTTGTATCTTTTATATTTCGGTTGTATTTTTAACCTAAAATTAAACATTACATAAGTATGGGCATGTTTATGAAATTTCCCACAAAATTAAAATTATATTACCTGATTTTATACAAAGGCAAAACTACACAAGAAAATCATTATTAAATATTCATAAGCAAAAGATACTAAGGCCTTTTAAGATGATTTACCATGATTACTCTGTTTCAGAGATGTGTTTCATCATACGTCCATTTTAATTGGTAATGTGTTTAGAATTTTTTTTTTTTTTTTTTTTTAGATTTTTTTTTTTGAAATATTAAAACATAAAACAGGATCCGGCTTTAATTTAATAACTAGTATCCAATGATAATTTTCTATATACTTTCTTTTTTATGATATTTATTACTAAAAATATCTTGCGCTAAGCAAGGTAGACGATTCTATTACTAAATAATACATAAAAATAAGAAAACCCGCTTAGAGGAACATATATTTTGTGAACAAACATTCTTCAGCATGAATATAGAAAAGCATAAATGTAAAAAACAATTCACTCATCACTGTGCGTTTCGTTTCACAAACCAAATTGTTTGGATTAAGGTATAAAAATATTGTAGCATTTTTACCGGGAGAAAAGATATAGCATATCTGTTCCCAGAGGGAAAGGAATATATATTGTTTAACAAGTACATAATAGCAACATGTAACACAAATCTGACAACAGATAAGCAGTGTCGTGGATAATGATAGATCATGAAATTAGCGATTGTCTGTTCGACCTTCACAGGTCGTTGTTGCATCGCTATTAGTGATAGACCATGGGCTGAGGAAGTGTCCACTTTAATGAGAAGTGAGGGAAGATGACCCCCCTCCCTCCTCTTGACGTACTTTTTTAAAGGGAGCTTTTTGAAGAAAAAGGGAGAGTTCTACGACGAGTCTACAAGAAGTGTTGTCGTTTTCTCTGAAGTAACTGAACAGGTCGGAGTTTTCGCCTGTTTTTAAAGTCAGCGCCTTGTGGTTTCGTGTTTCACGTGTGATAATTAAGATCTGCCTCAAACTGGGTGCATTAGATACGTCATAAACTCGAGAATTCTGGAAATCTCCAACGTTGGAGTGAATCAAATTTATATTTTTAATTTTCATTTCTTTGTATAAACCAGCGTTCTGTATATATAACATACATATAATACTTGTAAATAAAACCTAAAGTGTTTCCATGAACCTGAAAGTGGCCCTCTTCTTGAAGCCATTATAGGTCTAGTAAAGACTGAGACGTTACAATATATATATATGAGAAAAACTGATGGCCTTCATATGTCTGTGGTGTACATCTGCTCTATTCTGAGCAAAATTTGAAAAATGTAACGACTACTTGAGTGGAAGTCTATTTATGGAATATAATGAATTTGAGGAATATTAGGATAGTATGAATAAAAAAATGCACAGACCTCCCCCGGAGGGTCTCCGTTCTCGTCGAACTTGACCGTCTCATTCTCCCAGACAAAGCTGACGTTGAGCAGGTACTGGAGGAACAGGGATCCGTTGAGGGGCAGCATCTCCGCACACAGCCCCGTGTTGTTGCACTTGGCCTTCTGCATGTCGCAACCCGTACGCCATCGTGTAGATGGCCTTCTTCACGAAAGACATCTTCGTGTCCTGCTTGTAACGCTCCCTCAGATCCTCCTTGCCTACATAATTGGACACATAAAACATAAATTAAACATTTTTATGGATGGAGTCATTGTTAAAAACGTAATAGATGAAACTCAAATTGGTCAAATTGTCCATAAAATTTTATAACGTCATCTTGTGTATTCGGATGAGTTCAATATACAGACATTATCTTCTTTAAACTTCAGCTGTATTTAGTAGTATGATAATTGATGTCATTATGGATGGTATAGAATTAAATCAATACATTTTTAAAGATGGTAATTACTTTTGAATTACTTGTGGGAACAAATAATCCTAAAGTAATCTCTGATGATCAGTTTGCACTCTGATTTTTTTGTATAATAAATTACATATATGGTCATCTGAAGTAATGCCACAGTATAATTACTAGAGCTCCTCAACTGATAAATGTATCTACATGATTTTTGTTGAATTATAGAAAAATAGGGGTGGTATATTTAAAAGAGAGTTTTTTTCTTTTAAAATGTTACATTCATAATAGTGGCCTTTTTACGAGGAGGATTATCATTGGATCTATTTTAACTTACTTTTTTTTTTTTTTTTTTTTTTTGATAATTCTTAAGACTTAAGAAAGATAAACTATGATCTATGATTAACTAATAGACCATAGTTTATCTTTATTATCTGATATATCTAATTTATCATTATCTAATAGATATACTATGAAATATGATTATTTTAATACAGATTACATTAACTTTATTCAAAAATTGTCATTTTGAAAAACATTAACGTTAAAAGTTAAACTTTTAACTAAAATTATGGGGATATCAGATTTAAATGCGAAATTTAAGGCTGATTTCATGGCCTTCTGGAAATCCAGATTTTAAATTACTTGTTTTTCGTTTTTGTTTTTTACGTCAAAACGAATATACAAGTATATATAAAACAATGGATATATTTGCGAGATAAGATTACACCAGTAATTGAAAAGGTAATTTTGTCAGATTTTATAAAGAGATTATCAAGTAACAAAAATTTAACGCATTAAAACATTTTTCAGAAAACTAAATTATTTCTTGATATTTTAACGATAAATTGATTTTTAGGACTGTAACCAGCTTTTTGTGCTCTAACCAGTTTTTGAATTCCAAGTATCTTCTTTAACTGACATTTATAAGCCTTATCGGTTTTATAACTATTTCTGACGCATTCCATTCGTTCATAAGTAAATAAATAATACAGCAATGTCACTGTACATAATACATTAGGCCATTAGACGTTTAACAGCAGATATATAGTTGATTCAACATTATCCAGATTCTACACCATGGTTACACCCACAATGTGCTTCCTCAATCTCCAACGAAAACAAGAAGATGGTATTTATAATTAAGAATTCGCCTCTTCGGGACCCTAACAAGTCCATGGATCGTTCGCACATCCACAGCATAAATCAAGGATGTCTCAAACTTTTTAGCTAAGAGCCACACTCACTCCTTCAGCAAGTCCCAAGGACCAAGTTAGTTAGCTCATGCCAACATGTTGCAGTTTTGAATTATGATCAAACTTCCATTACGGAACTAACTAGCGAGTGTGAAGCATCTATGGCGTGGGGGATGGACTCTACTCTGTCGGTAATTTCAGTTAGTATTTATAGGCCAGCGCCAAGGATATGTCACTGCAGAGGCGATGCCATATTGCGCCAAGGTAGAACAGCGTCATCTTCTGGAGAGAGGCAGAATTACTTTTACATTTTGTAGTGATTAGTAGAGCTAAATTATGTTCTGGAAAAGTTTTACTGCGCCGCTTGTCTGGAAGATTCGAGTACTTTCGAATCTTTTCTAATAAGTTTAGATGACGCATGGTATAAACACGGAAGACAGCCGAGAGTTAGACAGTTGCTTACAAAAGTCATGCCGAATAAGAAGTAGAACACTTGTGTTAGTTTCTGTGTTGCTCATTCAATAGCGAAACATGGGAATCCTTTATGACGCCGTATTAATGAAGAATTGCATGATTGCAGCAGCAGAAGAAATATGTTCAGAAAAAGTTAATTTATTTAAACATGTTATTTTATCAGCAAACATTGTGTAGCAGCTGATATTGCATAAAAATATATTAATTCAATTCTCTAACAAAAATCGTCACTTAGAGTGGCTCTCTTTGGTCCTAGATGATTCACCAGTTGTTTATGGTTCTAGATGGTTTATGGTTCTACTGGTTGTTTATGGTTCTAACACCCCTGAGGTGTTATATTCATTCGAGGGATAGATAAAAAATTATAAAATGTATAAAAGGCTTCTTGACATTCATAGCATTCACGGAACGACCACTGAGAAGATATTTTTAAAGAAGTTGAAAATGCTATTCAGTAAAACAATCTTCAATGGAAAAAAATTAAAGTGTATCACTATTGACGATGGGAAAACCAAGCGTAGAAAAATAAATGTGTCGTTGATCAATGACGGACGGCAATGATCCTAAATTATTAATCGTACATTGTATCATTCATTAGTCTTTGTGCAAAAAAATTTTTGGATACGTTAATTTTAAATTTTAATTTTTGTTACAAAAAAAGAACAGTTTTCATATTACCATCAGTTCAAACTGGTAGTTGTTTTTACATATATTTCCATATTTCAACACTTTTCAAAGGAAAATATTAATGAAACATTTCAAAAGATTATTTAGATTTTTTGTAACACATTTTCTTCATTCTTTCCAAACCCATCATCCATTCAAATTTAACAAAACATTTTTCCGAACTTACACCATCAGAAATCTTCACATAAATCACATTTATGGCTTCCACAAAGATACATTTTTTTTTTTTCTTGCTTGCTGTTCTCTCGACATGTACCACCAAGTTTCAATCTCTCATGACATTCAGAAAATCCTCCATTAAAGCCATGTAACAAGATATAAGTCACTACCATAAAAAACAAAGAATGAAAAAAATCTAAGCCCCTTGCAGACTACAAAAACAATACTGAGTGCTTCTATTTTAATGCCAAGTACATCATATATCACGATTTTATTGTCTATGCCCTGAGAACAACAGTTTCCAATTCTCACTCAGAACAGAACAGAACAGAACAAAGAAAAAGGGGGAAAAGTAGAGAAATAGGGATAAGAAGTCTTTGTAGGATTCCCCGTGGTACTTACCGGAACAAGTCTTATTGTATTTCCCCGAACCGTTGGGCAGGGAGCAGTTGAACCTGTACTCCCAGAACTCCCTGAACCAGGGGTTCCTGGAGTTGTTGTGGGGCTTGAGGGAGAAGTAGTAGGGGTCGAAGCTGCGATCGTACGTGGAGTGAATCCGGATGGAGATGCCACCGTGCGCTTCTTTTTCATATTCTTCCGTAACGTCGTTCCGATCCGACCAACCGTCGCTGGAAGAAAAAAAGAAATCAAGGATTCATCATTCCAAGAAATCACTCGGGAGTTACAAAGAGTGCATGGAAATCTACCATCACATTGCATTTTATTTTAAATTCATAGATCTTTTAGATTATTTTTAAAACTGTAACTGTTTATATTTTATCTGGTTGACTACGAAAACAATGCAACAAATGAAGTGTGCAACAAACATAACAATGAACAATTGATGGAAACAACATAAAGTCTGCCACAAATATGAAACTCTACCATCACATTGCATTTTATTTGAATTCATAAATCTCTTAAAATATAAACACTTACAGTTAACATAATCGATCTGATTAACTACAGACAATCAGAAATTCATCATTCCAAAGAATCACTCGGAAGTTACAAAGAGTGCAACAAATATAAATTAAAAGATTTAATCGTTCAAACTTTTAGTTTATACTTAACTGTAATTGTTTACATTTTATGTTAACTAACAATCAGTAATTCATCATTCCAAGGAATCACTCGGAAGTTACAAAGAGTGCATTTGAAATCTCTTAAAATATAAACAACACAGTTAACATAATCGATCTGATTAACTACAGACAATCAGGAATTCATCATTTCAAAGAATCACTCGGAAGTTACAAAGAGTGCAACAAATATAAATTAAAAGATTTAATCGTTCAAACTTTTAGTTTATACTTAACTGTAATTGTTTACATTTTATGTTAACTAACAATCAGTAATTCATCATTCCAAGGAATCACTCGGAAGTTACAAAGAGTGCATTTGAATTCATAAATCTCTTAAAATATAAACCAGTTAACATAATCGATCTGATTAACTACAAAAACAATCAGGAATTCATCATTCCAAAGAATCACTCAGTTACAAAATGCAACAAATATAAATTAAAAGATTTAATCGTTCAAATAGTTTTAACTGTAATTGTTTACATTTTATGTTTAACAATCATTAATTATCATTCAAGGAATTAAGTTACAAAGAGTGCATTTGAATTCATAAATCTTATAGAATTTTTAACTGTAAAATGTTTAATCTGGTTAACAATGAAAATAATCAGGAATTCATTAATTCAAGAAATCACTGAATGTTCAAAGTGTGCAAAAAATATAAAAATCTACCATTGCATAGCATTCTACTTGAACAATCTTTAGATTATTTTTTAATGCAATTGTTTATAAATCTGGTTAACAACGACAATAATCAGAGTGTCAATCCAAGAAATCACCGCGAATTACAAAAAGTGTGCAATAAATATAAATATCTACCATTGCATAGCATTTTATTTGAATTTGTAAATCTTTTAGATTATTTTTGAACTGTAACTGTTTATATTTTATTTGGTTGACTACGAAATACAATGCAACAAATGAAGTGTGCAAAAACACAACAATGAACAATGCAACAACTTTAAGTGTGCAATAAATACAAAAACTACCATTACACTGCATTTTACTTGAATTCATAGATCACTTAGATTATTTTTTTATCTGTAACTGTTTATATTCTATCTGGTTAATTATGAAAACAGTCAGGAAGTCACCATTTCAAGGAATCACTTGGAAGTTACAAAAGTATTTAACAAATATAAACTAAAAAGATTTAATAGTTAAATATTTTAGTTTATTTTTAACTGTAACTGTTTATATTTTATGTTAACTAACAATCAGAAATAACCAATGAATGATTACAGAGTGTCCAACAAATATACATATATAATCTCATTGCATTTTATTTGAATTCGCAAAAGTTTTAGATTATTTTATAACTGTAACTGCTTATATTTATATGTTTAACTACGAAAATAATAATTCCTCAATTCAAGAAACTTAGCAGTTTTAAAGTATGCAACAAATATATAAATCTACCATCACTTTGCATTTTACTTGAATTCATAAATCTTTTTAGATTATTTTTTAACTCGGTTATATTTTATCTGGTTAACAACGACAACAACAATCAAGAATTCACCAATCCAAGAAATCACTCGGAATTACAAAGTGTGCAACAAATATAAAAATCCACCATCACTTGCATTTTACTTGAATTCATAAATCTTTTAGAATATTTTTTTTAACTGTAACTGCTTATATTTTATCTGATTAACTACAGAAACAATCAGGAATTCATCATTCCAAGGAATAACTGAAGTTACAAAATATCTTTACAAATATAAATTAAAAGATTCAATTGTTCAATATTTTAGTTTATCTGGTTAAATCAGGAATTAATCATTCCAAGGAATGATTACAAAGTGTGCAACAAATGTAAAAATCTACAATCTCATTGCAATTTACTTGAATTTATGAATCTTTTAAATTATTTCTTTAACTGTAACTCTTATATTTTATCTGGTTAACAATGAAATGAATCAGGAATTCATCAATCCAAGGAATCACTCGGGAGTTACAAAGTGTGCAACAATTATAAGTGACGGAATTTTCTACTCAATATTATATGCTAAGTATATGTTCCTGAAAATTCTGTCTGCATTTTTGTATTTTTATCCAACATTTTTTATTGATTAAATGCATCTGCTAACATAATGTAATTACATAACTGATAATAAATAATAAAATTATAATTAAACTACAAAATACTTTTAATGTTTATAAAAAAAACCATAAATAATAAAAATATTATTATTTTTAATTTGTTGCATTTAAAAATAACTTGAAAAGCTAAATGTGCTTCGCAGATTCAGTTTTACAATGCCTTATTAGAAAATTCTTTTGAAACTAATTATTAACAGTGCAAAATTTATAAATGTAAATAATACTTTTTTTCAATTTATTAAACAACAACAAAATTCCACAAAACAGCGAACTATCTAATGACATTAAATTCTTTAAAAAATTTAATTCAAAATATTTCAAGCGTTTCCTTTACTTATTAAAAAATTTTTAAATATTCAGAAGATACCAGCTCATTTAATTTTTCAACAACCCAAGAATTTTGTATAACTAATTAGTTAAACTCATTAGCGATTTAAGAGCCATGAAATACATAAAAGAAAAGAAAAACAATTAAAAAAGGAACTGAAAATTAAAACATCACTTTCAAGCGACGTATTTCAAATGAAAAATGATTCTTACTAATTAGAGTTGTATTATGTCTTCACTTTTTAAAATTAAGAGAACTTTTTTTTTTTTTTTGCTCATTTGGTAAATTAAAAGAATACAACATTGGGTGGAAGACATGAAAAAAAAAACGAATACGGATTTAACAATGTAATTTTTCTAACAGAGTTATTAGAATTCAGTATTTACAAAATTTTATTGAACTTTTTTGTTATTATATTTTGCTCTTTTGTTTAACTTCTGCTTCATTAACAAATTTATACAGAAAAATATTTCCAAATTTTATGTAATAAAATCAAAGAATAAATTTATTAATTGGATAATAGAATAATGAAATTAGAAAAGGATCAGTTGAACTAATTTAAACATAGTACACAAAGAATTTTTAAGTACCTAAGACAGTATATTGTTAAAATTTGACTAACCTTTACACAGTTAGTTAAGCTTAACTAATTATTAGGAATAATCATATATAACTTCTTCTTCATTTGCCCAACAATGTTGGGTCAAGGGCGTCTAGTAGGGTTGTCAACCCTACGCCCAACAGTCATAATAGACCGGGACCTAAGGTTTAAAGTGGATTACGAACCCCTACAAACATCCATGGTACAGCCAGGACTCGAACTCTGTGGCACCGAGCCATCATATCCAAATCATGTATAGCTACCCATTATAACTTTAAGTTAAGATAGATATACAGATTTTTAGATTCAACAATTTTCTGGTTAACAATTCTTTTCTTTGTAATTTGTTGTAAGAATCTCAAAAACTGTCTTGTCTGAATGTTGTCAAACAAATCTTATATCCCTTTTAAGTTTACATTAAAATCAAATAAAATATGCACCCACACTTATTTATAATTATTAAGTGCTTTGTGAAACTCTTTATAAACACGTATCTACGAAGCGCGTTTCTTGACAACATAATATATAAAGCCAAATATCTAACATATATAAATCAACTATAATAAATAAATAAATAGATAGATTACATTCAGTAACATATAAAAAAACTATGTAAATGGAACTCCTTATGTATAATGCAGAACAAATGTCTTTATGCGTATCCAAAATACTTCAACCAACGAGAAATCAAACTATTATCATGAAGTCATTTAATATCATTATTTTATGTATATATATAACCTCGGAAAATAAAGTAAAATTAGTCATAAAAGAGTCAATGCTAAATTAAACGTGTTCATTGAAACATTTGCAAGAAATGCAAAGTCAGAGATATCGTGTAAAAATAAATTTACCTCAAGACAGTAATATATTTACAACACCAAAACCTAATATATATTTTCCTATTAAAGCTTTAGTATAGATATAAAAATCTGTTTTTGTAAGTTATTAAAATACTTGCTATTTCCTTTTGACTTATATTTACTCTTTTAGAAATATAAGAAATTGACTTAACAAAACAATGATTTCTTTTTAAAGAAATAATTACAAAGAGAAAACGAAAATAAAAAATAAAATTCATAGAAATAAAATCAATTTTAATTCTTAGATTGTACATATTTTTGATAAAAATATAACTACCATTTATTAATTCCACGGATACACTGTAGATTTTCAACCAATTTGATACATATTTGTAGTTGATATGTACTATTTTATGTAGCAAATATTCTCTTGTAATATTATAGCGATCATTATCTACTAATTAACAGCTTTATCAATGAAGTACCACGGGCCCAGATGTTCAATTGACTAGAGCTCTGGCCTTTGGTATCACAGGCTTCAAGTTCCAATACTGGCCGTGGCATAGGTGTTTATTAGTGGTTCGGAATCCATGTTAAATTATAGATCCCGGTCTAATTAGACCAAAGTGTGTACAAGATGACCGCAGAGCGACAAATCAAACTAATGAAGTACTATTTTAAAAGATATTTTCATTTATGTTTTATAAAATAATGTTAATATTTAAAATATTATGACTACGTTCAATTCAGTTAGCAAAACATCTTTTTAATTTGTTCACATGTAAAATAACTATTCCATAAAATTTCATGAGAAATCGAAATTAAGCAGTTATTCACTGTAATTAATTATAATCACTTTAAAGTAATTTTATACCGTTTACAAACAAATTTAAAATTAAAACTTCCAAACTAAACATAGTATTTTGGCTCTATTCTTAAAAATAATTAAATTTAGTGCTACATAAAAAAAAGTACTTTCAGTATTGTTAAATAACAAAGTATTTTAGCTCTTTTCGTAAACATAATTAAAGTAATATTACATAAAAAGCCATTTTCAGTGTTGTTAAATAAATCAAATAGTTTTAAATATCAGTAAAGAACAATCCTTTCAAACATATTAATCCTTAAAATAAATTAAAATAAAGAAATTATTAAATTCACTAACATAATAATTGTTAATGGAAAAGTATTTATAAATGCTATTTTTATTCCAATATTTTTTTTCCTCATATAAAAAAGGATCTGAAGAAATCTTGTTGATTGTCCTCCTGCCAACCATCTGGGACACGAGGGTGCGAAATGAACAGCTCGAGGTGTCCGCCAGGATTAGTTGCTGGGGGAATAATTGGCTGAACAGAAAGATCCCATGTCAAATAAATCCACATCAGAGCCAGATTGGGACTCACTTTTTTTTCATTCGACATCATTGGGATATGGGTCTTAGATCGTTTTCTCATCAAAATAAAGATTTCCAGTGCTTATGTTTAAAGATTTACAAAAGAAAAAAGCGTTTCTTGAACAGCAAAACAGATATATTTCAGGAAAATTTCCAGATATATAAAGATAAACATAATTTCGAGATAAATGAACGTAAAGCAGGTTAAGAATTTTTTAAGTCGATAATGCAGTTGTATAATCAAAATTAACGTAATTAAATAATAACGCAGTTGTATTCATTATATAATGCTAATTAACACAATTAAATAATAACCCAGTTGTATTTATTGTATAATCCAAATAAAGAAACAGGAAATACTTTGGCAGGGGATGTGCAATATATGTTATCGAATGCTGGATACTTTTCCATAGGTCATTTGCCATTAGAACAGCAGATATGTTGCAGATTCAGCGTTATTCAGGATGCACCATAAGAGCTTGCTATAATGTACGAGCGTTTTTCCACACCAATTGTGAACGAATGCTGGCAGGGATTACATTTGGGAACTTATGCCTTCACCTAAATCCCAATCTTCGGCATAGGCATGGTATTTTAACAAATTATTTCACTAATATTTCCAGATATATAAAGATGAATATAAAATAGGTAAAGAATGTGTTCAGTCAATAACGCCGTTATATGTATTTTTGTATAATCCTAATAAGGAAAAAAGAAAATACTTTGGCAGGGATGTGCAATATGTTGTTTAGAAAGCTGTATATTTTGCCGTAGATTATTCGCCGATAGAAAAAGCAAATATTTAGCAGATTTAGCGTTACTCATGATGCACCATAAGAGCTTGCTACAATGTACCAGCGTTTCTCCACTCTAATTTTGAAAACGAATGCTGGCAGGGATGGCATCTGGAAATTTATACCGTTTCTGAAATCCTAATCTTCAGATTTACAGTATCCCACACTCGGCATATGTATGGATACTCGGCATATGTTCAGTAGCTTTTGGTTCATTTTTCTTTTAGCTTTTGGTTCAGTGCTTTTGGTTCATCTTTCTTTAGCTTTTAGCTTTTCAGTAGCTTTTGGTTCATCTTTCTTTAGCTTTTGGCTTTTCAGCAGCTTTCTTGGTTCAGCTTCGATTTTTGGGTTTTTAACTTCTGTAATTTGAAACCCAACGCACTATCAGATAGATGGTCTTTTCCCACAATAGGCATTAATAATGGTACACATTGTAAATTAGTATTGGGTGTATTATAAATAGCTTCCAGTGGCGCATTTTAAGCAATGTTGAACCCAAGTTATATAAACGTCATTCCAGTGGCAAATGACATCTGGTTAAAGTGTCCGAAAAAAACTTCGAAAACAACATATTATTTGCTGAAACGTGAATGCATTAGTATAAAATAATCATTGAATAATGCTCAATATAAACAATCGAAAACATAATTTCACAACCACCTATTCACAAAAAAAGTCTTTCACAATTGAAGACCCATAAAGGATAAGGAACCTTCACTTCAGCAGGAGAACCAAAAACAATGTTCCTGATGAAAATCGAATTTATCACCATATTACATCCCTGGGTGCTTTCAACTGCTCCATCTTACTTTACAATTTATGTGCTTTTTATACGCAGTAACTAAAAAAAAGTAACTAACCTATTCAAAAGTTTCTTTTTTCCATTATTATTTTGGAGAACAACAACAGAACACGGTGGGTGGAAGTCCAACATTATTTTCCGATGTTAAACGCTGCGTTTTCGTTTTATCTCCATGCTTT
>BPLR01007351.1:0-22270 GCA_021605095.1 Caerostris extrusa
GTTACGTATTGCTTCTTTATTAATTAAATCAAAGCGGACATGTTTTGTTTTGTTTTCATATTTATGAATTCTTTTCCTTTTCAAAAACCCATGAAGCAATTTTTTTTGAACCCCGATTAGTTGCTAGAGTAGTTGTGATGTTTGTATTGAGATACTTACTATGGTTATTGTGGTAGAGAGAATTAGCATAGAAGTTGCTTTTAAATCTAGGTATTATCAGATATTATTTTTAGTTTTAAATTAAAAATACCCCATTATCAGATTTTCAAAAAAGTTACTTAGTTCCGAAATCAGACCAGCTATCTTACAGACCACTCTGACTGAATCAGAAAGTGTAAAATTTTATATTAGTTCTAACATAAATGTATGTGAGAAAGGTGAAGACAGATAAAAGTAAAATACGAGAAGACGCATTTACAAAGAAAAAAAAGAACTTGTCATGTAGTAAAACCAATAAATGACGTCATTTGATTATTTTAGTGACATTAATAACATCTCCCTGAGCAATAAATTTTTACCATTTATCTCGAAATACATCCTAGCTGCTGATTACAAGTGTTTCCTATCAGACATTCAATTAGATATCTCAGGAGGATGCCTCCACCTTGCCCTAAAAGGAAAGGAGAGGAGAAAAAGAAAAAAAAAATAACATGGATAAATAACATGATATGGTATATATTATTATGGCACTTTAGTTTGAATAGACGCATCATAATAATATATTATGATGCGTCCTATATCATAAATAAATTGAAATCATCATATCATAAATTGAAAGCTCTTCAAAATTCTGGCGAAGGGATGTTTGGATTAACTAGATTTGCAGTTTCGTTTAACTGGTTTCATGTTACTGGGATTTATGTGCAGTGTGGAAGGTGTAATAAACTGCAACTAGCTATACTGCAATACCTTTTAATTTTAAATCAAATTCTTATTAATGCTACTACATTATACAAGATATTTGAGAATTGTTGGACAGATTAGAAAAATATGTGAGAAAAATGCCACAAGATATAGAAATGTTTTTAGTGATTTAACAACAAAAGTAAATAAACTTCTCTGAGTCCTTTATTGTTCATAGTACATCCAAGTAACATTCAATTTCATATGATCCAATGACACACTAACTGAAGAATAATAGAATGAATAATAGTTCTGACAGTACATGAAATAATCGAGTATCATTTTGGGTGTACTACTAGTAACCAAGGACTTGCATCGCCTGGCCGTACTGATGAAAGAAATTCCGAAATAATATTGAATATATATAAGATAAAAAGAATAACTTAAATGCAATTAAATTTAGAAAAATCCAGAGACTAGTTTTGTTTTAGAATGAATGAATGAAAATTAAATAAAAAGAAAAAAAATTGTGAAGCAAAAATTAGAGTGTAATAAAAATATTTAGAAGATTTAGGAAGAGATGGAGGGAAGAAATGGAGAAAGATCTGGAGACGGCATTAGAAAAGGGCCCTGACTGCAATTTTTATCACACCAGGGCAGTAACATTCCCATAATCTAAGAAAAACAAGTAATATAAAAAAATTTTTTTTAAAGTCAATAAGTTTTTAAGTTTATCTGGCACCATCTGTTGGAAGATATAATCAACTTACATCTAAAATAAACTAAAAATTAATGAATTAAATTTAATTACTGAATTAATATTTGAAAAAACTGCATTAACATCCAGTTTCATCCACTACAAGTTAAAAAATGCATTTGAACTTGAGTGGATGAGTGAAAAAAGTATTTTATGAACGACTGAAAATGTGAACAAGATATATATAGGAGTGTGTGAGCTAATAGAAGGAATTGAAAAATAGACAAAGATCAAACACAATATCAGTTCTTCTTTTTCCCAGTTTTCTTTTTTTTAATTTCCAATGTTGCACAATCATTGTTGTCTGTCTTGCAAAAATACAATCTTTTATAATATTTGCTTTCAAAGAAACCCTCTGCTAAGTTTTCCTATGAATTCAGAGGAAAATATGCTCTCAACTGATGAAAAAGCAAAATAAAATGCTTCTTAAAATGTATCACAAAAAAAGGCATTCATTAAAAATGTAATCACTAAAAATATATCATAAATGTGAGATGTGTCATGAAATATGACAATAGTTATAAATATAAGATAGTCAAAGACATGTGACAAAATATCATATTTTGAATGTTAAGCTACCTCTTTTATGCTTCTTAATTCATACCAATGTGGAAAATGTTTCTCTGAAGTGATGGTAAATTGGTATTTTGTTCACGCGTTTTGAATTAAAATATATTCACAGATTATGCCTCAGATTATAATTTATTTTTATCAGTACAACTTAGGACAACACAAAGCAGAAAAATAAAAGAAAGCTGCAGCAGCTGCAGTGAGTAGTTTCAGGGTTGCCAAACGACTATTTTTATTTAAAGTTGTATGTTTTGTACAAAATTGTACGAAGCATAGAAGAAAAAGAAATATCTAAATCAAAGCTTCAATTCACTTCATTATCTGTCCTTGAATTGAGATTTATAGTTTGAATAAATTTTAATGCGATTTTACCTACTCAAAAATGTTTCTCATAAATTATTCAGGTCAAGTATATACATATTTTTCTTGGCAAAATTAATTTTTTAATAATATTTCTTTGTATCTTCATCTATTAATGAATAATAAAAGAAGAATATGCAAAGTAACAAAAACATATAACAATATATAAAAATAAAGTAAATTAACAATATCTCAAAATAAGTGCAAATCTTGAATTTTAAATATAATTTACTTAATATATTAGAATTAATTTTCATATTTTAAAAACAATTTAAATTTCATATTTGACGCATTCCCCAAATACTAAAAAACAATCCACTTGTGAATTATTTTAATGCTGGTATAGTCATCAATTATCTTTTTATAAATATGTAAAATATTAAAATGACAACTTTAAATATTTTAAATTATAATTTACATCTTTTAAATCTTAATTTCTTATTTAGTCCAGGAAATTCAAGACGCAAGTGAAAAACCTTAAGAAATATATGCATTAAATGTTTTTTTCAAAAATTAGACACACAATAATAAATTTGGTTGTTAGAATATAATTTCGTATAGGATAAATATTCAATTATCATTTCTTAATAGATGAAGACATCTACGTCTCTTGTTTTAGTGTAAAAAACAAACATAAATAAGGAAATAGAATTTGTTTCTTTTACACTGTGAAATACTTATGAGAGATTAGAAGAAAAATACGAATTTCCACGAACCATTTACGTGAATTAAAGAAGGAAAATTGCGACTGCAATGACCAACAATATGTAAATTCTCTAAAAAACTAAGCAGGGCATGTAAAGAGAAATGTTGTATCGTAATACGATATGCAAATTTGTGGAACTTCTGTCATGGCCAAAGAATGGTTTTAAAAACATCTGTAATTTTTGCAAAAGAATGAAATACTGTGGCTCCCAAAAAAGTTCGTACACTTTCGTGAAGAAAATGCTTCATAGTTGCAAATGAATTTGACTAAATTTTTAACACTTTTTTATTCAACTTCATACGCTTTTAAATAAAAGCGAACAATGTATTTATATAATAGTGACATTTTCCTTTTAAAAAAATAGAGCAGTGGAAAATTGCACATCGAAAGTAATCAGACCCCTAAAATATTTTAGAATAAATGCATAAATAATATTATTTTTTGTATTTTGGTAATATTTAAAAATCCTTTAGCTTTTTAATTTTTACTTGTTTACTTTGTTATATTATAATTAGTATCTTAAAATATTTAGTAGACGCAAGGAAACAACAATGGTAAATCAGTTCGAAATAACGCTAAATAACTAAATTTATCTCATTCTACGATACAGTATGTGATAGGATAAAAACAAGTCGTTCAGTTATCAAACATTTATAGTTATTTTAAGAAATACCGCCTTTAAAATGAATTGAATGCCATAAAAATTTATACAGGATTTATTGAAAAGCCATTTATTTTAATTTCTACATCATCAGTTCAAGAAGTGCTTATTCGTCAAAATATCTTTCCTTGCCATCAAATTTTAACTCCCTTGTTGTAGTGGTTTGAATCGATGATCATCATCTTAAATATTCTACTTAATTAATCTATTGTTATTGAATTCATTTACGCTCAAGAGCCAAAACATTATGAGCCTCCCCCTACATTTTGCAATGAACTCGCCTGGTTGACGTGGAATGCACGTGATCAGGTGGAAGTGGTATTTAACTGCTGATGGAGAGACTGAAGAATCCTTCTTTCACTTACTTCTGTGTGTGATGGAAAGGCTGCGGATCTAAGCGACTTTGATAGAGGGCAGATTGTAATGGCTCGAAGGCTCGGAACAAGTATTTCCGAGACTGCACGACTCGTGGGTTGTTTGCGATCTACAGTTGTTAGTACTTATTGTTAGTTTTTATATTCAACATATATAGACCTGAATTGGACTCAATTGGTATATCGTTTTGATAGCTTATACGCATTCGATTTTTAAATTCTAAAATAATTCCAGTGTATTTCTATAAATGAACCTGATAATACTAATTGCTTAAATGTGACGGCGCTGAATTATTAAATTTAATATAATGTAAAAACAAAAATAAATCTTCAACTTCTATTCTGCAGTTCAGAATTTGAGTACCTGTAATTAACTTATTCATACTATTCAATTTAAATTTTTTTGTAATATAATATCTTTTTTTTCAAATGGTTTGTTATAATCTCCATTGATTTTTTTTAAAATCTGATATTTTAATGGTCTCTTATAAAGTCCTTTTATATAAAGTCAATTTATTTTCATTTTTTACTATCTACACTATCTGAAGTTGCCTAATCTTTTGGTAGCAACTTTTGAAGTAGCATAATCTTTAGTAAAACGAACATGTCTCAAGATTTTATCTAAAATGAAACAATAAATAACATTTGATTAAATCATATTAATTCAATATTTTTAATTAAATTAGCTTCATTCATCAAAATTACTTTTTCATTTTTCTGATAGGATCTCAGTTTTTTTTTTTTTTTTTTAGTTTTTTTAAATGTTTTAATTATTTTTGTTGGATATAACCGTGATGATAATATAAAATAATACCATTAACCCGAATATCAAATCAGATTAGGGCATTTATTTTCTTGTTAATTTTCTATGTACTTTTCTAAATTATTATTTTAATAATAATGAGTATCTATGTAATATCCCTTATTGCGCCGACTATACATACAGTTTTCCTTCAACAAGAAATTCACCTCGTAAATGCATATAAATTCGCATCCATATGTATCCATCTAGATTCCTACAATGGATAAACCTCCACATCCTATCCACACTAAAAGACCATAAAAAATCAAAAGAAAAAGGACAAATTACATGAAATCAATAAAGCAAACTCTTCTACAATCAAATAAAAAAAAAAAGCCACGAATTTTTAATATGAATATATCCGAAACATTCGCTTTGAAAAGCTTCAAATATTTAACAAGGAGGAGGGCACATAGAATATTTTAAAAGAAAAGTCGATCTATTAAAACTGGAAATTTCATTTAAATACTGATCAAGATAAAGTGGAATAGCAAATTCAATTTAACGGTATTCACCCTAAATCTTCCATCATTTCTTGTTAGAAATTGTCCTGCTAATCTACTCTTCCACCAAAAGGTTATGAAGAACTTATCTCTTTTCCCAACTACTCAAATTACTAGGATTATAAATTTATTCATGATTTCCTAAAACTAGAAAAAACTTCAACAATTCTTCATATTTTAAAACCTTGGAAGGACTTTTCTAGTCAGAATAAAATCAGAGAAGTGATTATATTCAAAATACTTAAATCAACAAGTTATGTAAAACAATATCCTTATACCCGAGCAATGCAGTTTTCGTTCCAAACTGTTCACAACCCATCAATTATTATATGGAGGCTAACTATAATTGATAAGTATTGCAAGGAAACTAAAATACTTACTGACTTATCATAACTTCCATAGTTATTTAATTTTACCATCATGAATCAACAATTTTCGGTAAATATAAATATCAATCAATAAACCACAGGATAATAAACCCTAGAGAAAATACTCTTCGAAAGAAGTAAAATTTCACCCCGCCTCCTCGTTGTCGTTTAAAATTTCTAAAAGTAAGAAAAATTTTACTGGCCTTCTATGCGGTGGGAACAGCACTCCTACCAACGAACAGATGCCCCTGTTTCTTTTTACATTCTCTCAACAGACTTTATAGTAATCTGAACAGACATTATAGTCATTAACAAGAAAAATTAGTTCTTATAATGTTAACAGACTTTTTCAAAATTTGAAAGTTTAATCAAGTTTATTTTTCAAAAAAAGGAAAGAAAGTCAATAAATCAAATTTCTATTTACAAAATAACTTCATGCTTTGGAATTATGAATTTAACTATATGAGTTACGACCATCACTTAATTTAATCAAGCATCTAATACTGCAACCAAAAGTTTAGAAACCCGACACAGATCTAAATTTGCATAAAAATTATTCAATTAAAAAAAATGTCCATTAAAAAATTCAATCAAAATTATGTCATTAGAATTATTTGTTATTTATTTCATTATTTCAGTAATTGAACGAATAAAATCATAAAAATAAAATCTCCTTCTAAGCCCTATATTACGTAATTTTTCCATGATTATATATATATGCATATATAATTATGACATTATTATACTGAGAGAGATTTCTCACTCTTCTTGAAAACTTTTCCAGTAAATTATTCAACAGCCTGATTCTACCTGAAATCACTGAAATAGAAGAATTTGAAGCATATTCACCGAACACTACGGCTAAAAGATAGAGAAAATTTTTTAATTAAACATTATTTATTTTTCCCCAAGTCAAATTCAATGAATTTCATTAATTTTTTTTCCATTCTCTCCTCTCAATATATAATAAACCCTCTGTTTGCGAAAATGTATGGATATGTTTAAAATGTAATATAAATCCATCTAAGAGATTGAACATCAGGACCCTTAATGTAGAGAAATGCAATGTAAAAATTGTAGAGAATAGTCACTGAAAGATCATAAATATTGTATGAAATACAAAAGGAAAGGGGAAATCTATAAAAAACAGGTTAAATATAAAAAAATATTAAAGTCGGTGCAGAAAAAAAAAAAAAAATGTAAAAGTGGGTATACAGAAAATTACATGTTTTTAGACCTTGAAACCAATCAAGAAATAGGAACGCATGCAGTTAATTTTATAATAAATCCTTAATTTAATGGAAACATATATTTAGTAATAAAAACGACGATTGTATTTGGCTATTTGATAAAGAACATGTTGAATATAAAATATTAGTTCCTTATGCAAAATGATTCTATTTTAAACAAAAAAAGTTTTAAAAACAAATTTAAAGTATTTACAGTCTATCAGAAAATAACCTAATATATGAGATAAATTTTGCAAGGAATAAAAAATTAAGGAAGCAATAAATATAAAATAAATTTTGTACATTTATTAATTTTATTTTGATACATTTGATATGTTTTTAATAGGTTTCCATTTGGGTTGACGAAATGATATTTTCCATGTTTGTTTAATATTATTAGTAATCAAAATTATATTGGTAAATGCTCTGAAAAATATTAGTATGAAAATGGATCTATGACTTTTAAATAAACACAAACATTTGGCAATTAAAAAGAAACAATTAAAACAGAAATATTTGATTTCAAAAATTACTCAATATTGTGCATCTGATGCAGATGCTTTAAGAAAAGGAGTTTTTAATAAAGAAGATTATTTCAGAAGTTCCTTTTAAATAACTACTTTGGCAGACATATGTATGGTTATAGAAAAGAATACAATAGTTATAGATGAAGATACCATTCAACAAGATCATTACGTAAAAAATTGCTTGGTTGGTTATATTTCTAAAAAACACAATATAAACATAAAACATGTTTTAAACAGATGCGAGAAAAAAATACTTAGATAACATGGCTTATAAAGTAGAGGGCTTTTCAATTATTTCTGTATATCAATTTCAAAGTTGGCATTGGCATGGGTGTCCTAGATGTCATAGAGAATCCACGGTAAACGTCAAAACCAAAAGCGAAAAAAAAGAATATACAAGAAAAATATAAAAGATGCAGTCTATAACTTAAAACAGATATGGTAATGTGATTTTGATAATGATAAAAACATTAAAAAATACATGTAAAAGGAAATGTAATACATGTAATGAAAAAGTGATTTTTGTTGAAACTTTTAAATCCTAGATATGTATTTATGACAATAGATGTGAAGAAATAAAAAATAAAATATGAAAATGAAAAATAATGAGAAAGGTAGATATATTGATTTATGCTCACTTCATTCAGATGTAAATTATTTTACTATTTAATTACACATCTTAAAAAATACACAATCCTGAAAAATATGATGAGAATTGGTTTATTTTAATCAAATAGAGAGAACTTTCTAAAAGAAAGAAAATTTCATCATCCTATTAACTTCCTACAGAAAAAAAACCCTGATATTTATCTAATATAAATCATATTCAAATATTGAAAATGCAATCATTACAAAAGTGTTGTAAAAGAAGAAATATAATTGTGCAAAAATAAAGAACGTTATAAAGTAGATGATGAAATTTTATAGACACTTGGGCAACGATTGAAGTTAATTTAACAAATGAAAAAGTATGCAGGATTTTAAATATTTATGAAGTTTGGCATTTTGAAAATAAAACGTGTACTTTATTGTGGGATTATATTAAAATGTTTATGGAAAGCAGGTATTAGAAGCAAATGTTAAATGGTCTGAAAGGTTCTACACTGAAAAAAGAATTTAAAAGATGTGTCATAAAGTAATTAGATATAGTTTCAGAAAAAATTGAGCAATGAGATTTAATATAGATATATTAATTAATAGATTTAATAAATTCAGTAGTGAGATATATTTCAAAAATATATTTAAGTTATATATTATTATATATATATAAATATATTTCAAAAATATATTAGATATAAAAATATATTGGTATAAGTTCACACAAAGTAAAAATATTAAATTATATATGACAGAATTGGATGATTTTATAGAATTACACGATGAAAAGTTTTAAATATATTATTAAATATAAAAGGATAAGTTTTTAGTATATAATGATGGTAAGTTTTAAATATAATAAAAATATAATAACGATGACAAATAATAAGTTTTAAATATAATATTTTTAAACAAAGTGTGTAGAAATGGATCATAAAAAAAGATGAATATGTCCTAAATAACTTTAATACGAACATTTATATTACAGCATTTAATACAAGTTTAGCTAAAATAAGATTGCATAATTACATTACATATGTTGATATATTTATTGTACATTATATATATTGGATCAATAAATAAAATGCAAGATGTATGTTGGGTGAATGGTCAGATGAATCAAGAGATCAATATATTAAATCATGGATGATTAATCATGGAAATCAGTGAAGAATATGATTATATACTAAATCAAATAGAAATTTTGAATGGATCTGCAAAAATTAAAAATTAAAGTTTGCAGAATGAATTATAAAAGTAAAGATGTTAAATTTTAATGATAGAATGCGAGTTTTTTTCAAGAGAAACAGATTACCTAGATGTAAAAATTAAACAAATTCAAATGACAAAAATACAAAAATATTGAAAAATGAAACGAAAAAAATATACTTTTTTTTTTTTTGTATGATTAAAGAAGAATTTTAGATTTTATAATGATGTAACTTTTGATTTCTGATTTGCATTTAAAAAAATATATATGTAACAAAAAAAGGTTGTATGATATAACAACTGTCATTGTAAATGTTCAATGTTTTGTTTTACCCAACAAAACCATTGCTAGAAAAATTAGCTGGATTCATTTGAAATTAGTTATTGGTAAACATGTATCAGTCTTTACACTAATTTCTACTTTAGATGAATAAGAAAAACAATTGGGTACTAAATAAGTAAATGGCTTGAAATTTAGAAAAAACAAGTCAACATATTATAAAGAATAGTGGATAAGTAATGATTTTTAAAAATTTAAACAATTGAAAGAATTATACGGCGGTACATTTCAAAATTTACTAAAAAATATCTTCTATTAATTTAAACGTTTATAAATGTATAAAAATAATAGTATATGTTTGTTCCATTTATAAGTGTATATGCTATAAAAATTATAATCTATAAATAGTTAACTAAATAAATTACAAATATGTAAATATATATTGTGTTATATATATATAAGATTTTTAAATAGTACTAAAAAAGAAATTATATTTCGAAAAACTGTTTATAAAGAATCTTTCCAAATAAATTATGGATGACTTGAAAAAGATCATATATCTGGATTCTCTTGAAACTACATCATTTAAAAAATTATCAGAACTTGCACAAGATTATTTAATTATTATCTAGTTAATGACATTAAGCATCTACAAAAATATGGAATAAAAATTTTAACTACATTATCAGATACAAAATAACATACATTAGTTTTTCTCTCTAATCGTTTTAATAATAATAATAATAATAAAAATTTGACACAGAAACGGAAATGAAATTTCAGTTTTGAATTTTGTTTATAAGAAATTAAAAATTGTAGTCAAAATATTATCACACATCATTAAATTTAAATTTAAATTCTTCCTTTCTTCAAACTTTTAAAAAAATTTACAACTCCTTTTAAATCTAAATAATGTTTCACTCTTTTGTTTTTATTTAGTTGAAATAGATAACAGGATTATAAAAATTTATTTTAATTTAATATATATCGGAAAAGGATGTAATATTTATAATTGAGAATTTACAATAAATGCGAGAGCCTCTCCTCTCCATTATATTAATATCCACAAAATGTGGTGAAAAAAATTGTAAACTTAATGGAATTAGAACGATAAATTTTTCTATTCGATCGTTTTATTAGCTAATTATAAAAAGAATAACTAAACTCTCATAAAATTTACAATTTAAAATTTTAATATAAGAAGAAACTAAAAATTGTGAACAAAACCATTCTGCACAATGTTGAACTAGAAATTTAATTTCCCTTTAATGCCTTCTTTTAAAGAAATATAGGTACATATGCATTTGTTTTTATATGCATTTTTAAATGTAAATAGTTTTTACCTTTTTAGTTTTATTTATACTAAGATTTCTTTTAAAAATTGGTCTCAGAGTTTTTAAAAAAAACCCTTGATTTTAGTTGATTTTATAAGGAAAAAATATAGTTTATGCACCTAGTCTACCAGCGATGTTACACAACTCTATATGTTGTTCAGAATTTTGCCGGAACATGCATAATTTCATTCTTGACCACCTTCTTATGGTTGAAATAGATTTTTAAGATGAGTATTAAGATAATGAAAAATTGATAAGTGAAAGAAATGGTTGGGCGTTTTCTCCTATCGTTGGCCACACGCGAATCGCCATAACCGATGTCTGGCGACAGAAAAAATAAGCTGGTCTTTTATTATCTTCAATTGAAAACTACAGAAATTTTAACTTTTTGGGGGGTTGATTCCTCTCTGGAAAGGATACATATATATATCTTTGGGACTAGTATGCGTTACCCTTTCAAGCTTGGTGTCCTGGTAACGAGTGTTCAAAAGCTAGATTAAGAATTCCAATCCCAGCAAGGTAACCACTAGGTCTTGATTATCAGGTAAAGATCAACATACTGGTTATGAGTATTGAGGTGTGTCGTGGTCTACTGTGACTTCGTTGTTGGTTGAAGTGTTCGATCTGCGTTTTCCCATGGGTGTAATGTGTAAACTGAAAGCTGATTCAATCTGCTGGGGCAGTATCACATCTGAGACTTCAAGCTTTTCACATTAATTTATGATACTCTGCACTTATGAAATTACATGCTCTAATACTCATTAAGAAAATGTGTAATGGGTATTAGAGCATGTTATATGCTCTAATATTTTATTTAAAATTCTATTTATTCAAAAATTTTTTTTATTAATTTCATGCTCTTAAACTTTTCATGCATCAGCGAGAAATATGCGAATCAACGAGAATGATAACCTTGACGAATATCGGCATTATGCTCCATAATTCTAAAATAAATAATTTAAACGTGTTTTAACTATTTGGGACGCATTTCGCGAAAAGGAAGTAAAGATGGCTTGAAGGCGGAGTGGAAACTAAGACGGACATTCTATTCTAAGTAACCCACATTGGTAACCAATATGTGCCACTGATGAAGCTATTTGCGTGGTCAGTTGAAGAAGGCAGTCAGTATTTTTAAAATCTGAACCTGTTGGACAAATGAAATCCTTAACTAATCATGATCCTTCTCACGTTTGGGAGCTCCTCTTTTCTATTCGTCATAAATAATATGTTAACAGCTGGGTTATTTTATTTGGAATTCCCGCTATATAAGTTATGCTGCGGCAGAGATTAGATTGTTTATGGCAAATTTTTTATCGAACCCTTTCTCTCCTCTGACTTTGTACAAAAGCAATTGCTTGTAGGCTGTTGTAGTGTGTTTTACGAGGAGCATATATTTTAATTAATAATCATGAATCATATTAATTCAGATGGAAAAAGATCTGCTGACACAAGTAAGTATTTGTTGATTTTTATTTTCCTAGTTATCTTATATATTTTTAATGTTTATTGTTTGAATTGGTGCCTTAATTGACAAATGATTTTTAAGTTGACTATTTACTAAGGTTATAATGTTTGATTGTTATCAATTCATTTATTATTTCTTAAATTTGCTGTGTGACTGTTTCATTATTGTTTGTTTTAACTTGGACATGTTTTTATTGTCTGTTAAGGAAGGGGCCTGAAGCTTAAGCTTGGAAATAGAAAATTTAAAGTTTCATTTTACGGAAATTTGTGATGGATATAAATCAAACAAAATACATCATTCATTCAGAAATTTTCGATTTTTCTGTCATAGTTTAAGCGTCAAGATTTCTGCATGTATTATAATAAAAAAAACTAATTATAATAATGCATTATAATATATATATATATATGGATTATAATAATTATTTCCTTTTTTCGAAAAATTTCTAATTGACTCTGAATGTTTTTGTCACCCTTATATTAAAATTGAGATATTAATATCTCAATTTTTAAGTGATTAGCTACATTTGGAAAAACGTTTAAGTGGTTAGAAGGATCATTTCATATAATTATATTATATTAATGAAATTTATTGAATTAAAAGGTGGGTAAACAATAGTTTGAATAATGAAGATATATCAAGATATATCTAGAAGATATATCTATGAAGATATATCTTCATAGATATCAAGATATATCTATGAAGATATATCTTCATAGATATCAAGATATATCTATGAAGATATATCATTTATGAAAAATATCGCAAACATGCAGGATATTAACACAAATTTTATTGAACTTAATTAAAATCCAAAAATTGTCAAATTCATTTGAAGTACGAAAAAAAAAAATAAGTTTTAGAAACACAAAGTGTCGAAAATTAACATTTGTATTCTATTTCAAACAGATTTATACAGTTTTAAAACACTTTATTAAAGAAAGGTAATTAATAAGTTCTTTACAATTTTAAAAGCTCAGAATCACGTTCGAGTTCAAGAATTATCAGTTTGAAAAGATCCTTGTTATTCTCAATTTATTCATGTGATGTGTTGGTTTTAAAAGCTAGTGGATCATCCTCTCCAGGTGACTGGTAATCAACTTGTGCAATCGCATCCAAAGATAAAATTTGTATAGCAAAAGGTCTCTCTCTCTGTCACTGCAGCGTTTGCACACATTCTGCATCACTATACCCGCTTGCGACAATAGCACCTCTCGCTACATCTTTTCTTGCAAGCGCACGACATATCAACAGGCTTTAAAAATTCAGCACTGCATACACAACCTCCATCCTCCAGGTTGATTTTTCTGCCTACCAACTTTGGATGGTGATGCCATCGTCTAAATCAGGTATGGGCGAACGTTTTCGGTCGCGGGCCAAAAATCGAAAAAAAAAAAAAAAAAAAAAAGTTTGGAGGGTAATGATAAATTTTTTCTAAAATTTTAAAAACAATATACAATATACAAAACGAAACAATAAGTATTACAATGCAAATATGTTAATGAGATAAATGAAATTGCGATTTCATTTTTAAAAGCTCCTTATATCGAAGTTGGAAATGAGATGTACTGATTCTAAGGAACGAGCTAAATGCTCATCTGTCAGTCTACTTCTAAGGTTCATAGTTGAGATGAAGAAAACGTAGCATTGAGATGAAGCAAATATGAGATGACATATATGATCACATATATGATATATAATATATGATATGTGATCACGTGATGACAATGAGATCACATATATGAGATGAAGCAAACGTAGCATTGATTTTCTGGGCGTGAGATATTAAATTTGGGAAATTAACATTTGATAGTGATTTGTAAAATACTAATTTTGGCAAATTTAGAAACAACTGCTTGAGATGATTGTTAGATTGAAACTCAATTAATTCAACCTGAAAATCTTAACTCACTGCTTCACAATTTACGTTGAAAGGCATGGTAAAAAATATCCAATTCTGTTTGAATGGCATTGAAATCTTGAAATCTGCGTTCGAACTCAAAATGCAGTTTTTTCACGCCATCTTCATAATTCTTAAGATTCTTTTCATTTACTGAGGGTATTGAATTTAACCTTGGGAAATGAGACAAGCCGTTCTTAGCTACTGCCCAGCAAACAGATTAAGTTTTAGTTTAAAAGCTTTTAGATGGGCCCAGATATCTTCGATAAATTGATTTTTCCCTTGCATCTTGACATTACTGTTGCTCATATGACAGAGAATATCTGTAAAAAATTCAAAGTCGAAAGCCGTTCTGTATCTTCTAACATTTCGCACTCTGCAGAACACTGTTTCTCATGGAAGAACGACACAAATTCGTTTTCAGCTGCCAAACTCGCTCGAAAATACATCCTGCACTAAGCCACCTTACTTTCATCTAAAAGAGTACATGGAGTAGATTGCACGGACTGAAGAAGAAAATCTTGAAATTGACTGTGAGTAAAGCCACGAGACCGAATAGCTTCACGACTATATCAAGCACGGGTTGCTATTCTATGCAGATTTACACAGAGCATCTTGATGTATAATAGGATGTAAAAAAACATTGTTCCCGAGACAGTTTTGATTAAAGAGTCCAAGAAATCCAGATTTTTTCCTGCCATATTTGGTGCTTCATCGGTCGTAATATTACATATATTTATTATAGGCACTTTCAAAGTTAAAAAGTCCTTCCTGAAATTCACGAAAATATCACATCCCGTCGTAGTTCCCTTTAAAGAACAGTTTCTTGACCCAGTTTCTTGGTAATTTCAAAGTTCTGATCAACACCCTTATAAATAATACTAATTGAGCAGTATCATTTATATCAATGCTTTCATCCATAGCTATGAAGCAAAATTTAAACTGACCAATCTTTGACTCAAATTGTGATGTCAAATTTTTATCGATGGCTTCGATTCTAAAAGTCACCGTTTTTCGAGATAAGCTTACAGTCTCAAAATTATTTTTCTTGTCTGGAGATAAAACATCACAAATTTAAAATATGCATTGTTTAACAAATTCTCCATCACTGAGAGCTATATTATTTTGCGCAATATTATATTCTACAATGTAAGTTGCATGTAGCTGCTTCTTGCATACTGTTTACCTTCTGAAAAAAATTTGTCGGCCTGATAATTTTTTACAAACATTTTCTGCATTTTGTTTTCTTTCATATTTGGACATTCCTTCGTAAGTGGAATTCTTATGCCTAGATGTGAAATGATGGGAAATGTTATATACTTTGAAGACTGCTACAGCTTCATTGCAGATGAGACACACTGGTTTATATTTTACAACTGTAAAAAAATATTTCCAGGTCCATTCATCATTAAAGGCACGGCACTCTGAAATCAACTTAGTTTTTTTTATTAGCCATTTTGGGGTTGAAATATTTTTACGAATAATTCAAACAAGCATTACGCTATAATTTTTAATTGTTTCACCACTATTCCCAATGATGCTATATGTCCGCAATCTTCTCATAAGCAATCAATAATATTAGAACTCGTGCCAAAAGAAAAATTCGCTGACTGGAGCTTAAAATGCGCAGTCTGCCACATGTGAGGTCTAATTCACCTGTATTGGATTCCCATATGTCTGCTCCCCGAGAAAAGTTATTGTTGGTGCCAATAGACAGCTATAACTAACAAAAAGAACTTCCGCTTTTTACACTTTTTACTGATTGAAAGTTGTCTGTGCTTGCTATTTCCGTCTATTTATGTTCTGGAGAACTTAAAAATAGAGAAAGTAAAAATATCATCAGTCCTTTGAACAAGAGAAAAGAAAAAAAAATAATATTTAATCAAAGTAGAAAAGGAGATGAATATATAACATATAAATATATATTTCTTTTAATTTGCCGGCAAATTAAATTCTATCCGCTTGCCGGATAGAACCTTCCAGCGGACCAGAGTTGGCCCGAGGGCCTTAGTTTGCCCATCCCTGGTCTAAATGGTAGTCTGTAGCATCGTGTATAGGTAGCAGTAGTGCAAGAGTTTTTTTTTTTTTTTTTTGAATACTTTTTTGTGACAAAAATGAAATAGCGAAATAACCTAAGATGTGTCTGAGTCGAGAATGCCAGAATATAATGTTTTCAGAATTTATTCTCCTAACTATAACTATCGTTATTGTGGTAGCATTTAAATTAGGCATCTTTCTTAGAATTTTGACAAAACATATTTTTATAACAGGAAATGAAAAAAAAAAAAGACCTCCTTAGAGATTTTTTTATGTTTGCTATAGAATATATATATATACATACTAGTTGACCCGGCAAACGTTGTTTTGCCATGTACATTATTTCTATAAAATATTTTTAGTTAAATAAAAAACTAACTTACTATAAGTGTGTGGAAATGTGGTTATGATTGGAAGAGGAAAATGGAACGTTGCAGACAATGACGGTCTATAGAATGATAATACACTAACCATTTATTTATTTCATCCTTTATACTTTATTAAATTAACAAATATATTTTACATTACATTATATAATAGCTGTATATACATCAAAAATAGTTATTTACCTATTTACTACTAATTATGACAATTAAAAAATAATCAACATCAATCTCTAATGCAATGGAGTGCACAATATTTTTGGTTAGTCCGTTTTAGCCAACACAAACAAACTGTATGGTTTACCCACACGCGAACATGCCACGTATAGTTGTCCGTGGAAAAAACATGGTGTGCCCAAATCTAAGCCATCGTTTTGGCCTTGCGACTTATTGATTGTCATTGCAGAATGCCAATCTTAATTGAAATTGAATACGTTTGAATTCAATGGGCACATCTGTGGGAATCATAGGGATTCGTGGCAGCAATATATTTTCGCCTCGGTACTTGCCATTCAAATTCAAATTGCAGGCTACGATAACGCTTTTCATTATTTTTAGTGACTAATCGTGTCCCATTGCACAGCCGTGGTGGGTTCAAATTACGAATAAAAATAACCGGAGATCCAACCTTTAATTGTAAAAAGGATGCGGTGGCATGCCTGGCAAATCCAGTGAATTAAAAACTCAATTGGATAATTCACAGCTTCATTGGCATCGCAAACTGTATCGATAGATTTGTATGACACCAAGTCCTCTGGCAACAACTGTTGTATCTTGAATTTAAACCCTTGACGTCCACATTTTTTTTTTTGCTGCCAAAATTGCTTTTTGCCAACCAATCAAGATTTTTGAATTGTGCGCATACATCGGGAAAATGTGGTCGAACAGATTATTTTGCGAGTCGATGATTGTGCAGAAATCTGTCGGGCAATTTTATGCATCCAGTATTTTCATGTACAGCAATTTTCCATCGCCATTATCTAACAGTTGTTTTAAGAATGTTTGAGCGGATGGATCTTGAAGCATTTGAACGCGCACTTTTAGTTGTAATTTTCAACATTACGCCACAGTGACGATGATTTTAAGCAAGCGTTGATTTCATCAGCGAACATTGAACGACAGGAAGTGTTTGCCTGAAATCACCTGAAAGGAGTACAGAGTGCCGCCAAATAGTTTGTCGTTGTTTTTTATATCCTTCAATGTCTTGTTCAATGCCTCAAGCGAATGTTTGTGTGCCATAGTGTATTCATCCCAGATGATAATTTTACACTGTTTCAGCAATGTGGCCATGTACGATTGTTTCTTTATATTGCACACTGAGCTGCAATTCCTGATGATGCAACGGCCAAATCGATGCCCTTTTGATCATATCTCGGCAAGAAGTAGCGAAATGAGAAATGTTTTGCTAATTCCACCTGGTGCATCTAAAAAAAAAAGAATCCCCCTTGTCTTGCCAAAACTGCCAGCATAATGCGGTCGTATTTTTTTTTGTTCATCAGTCAGTAGTGGGACATTGCGAGTACAAATGCAGCCCTTATACAGTATTGTACTGCAGTTCACGACTCATATCAATGCTGATTAAATCAGATGCACTTCGATTTGGTGAACTCACAACGTATCCTTACAACGTTTGTGCTCGAGCCGGGAAACATGTAGTCAACACTATAGAGAATAGTAGACGAATTTTGTTCCTGTACAGCTTAATGCTGCTTCAGCAGCATACTGTCCTTTATTGTCGTCTTCCAGCAAGACTGGTGCAAAGGCATGCATCTTTATACGTTGGATACTGTTGTCCATTTACTTTACGCATATCTTGAAATGACAATGGGCAGGTGACATTAACCAACAACAGTCGCAGATAAAAGCACTCAGTCTGCCTTAGATTAACTGTATACACGAACCAAATTGTTCAGCAGAGGTCAGATCAGCAGAGGTGAATATGGTACAACCCAACGATTGTCAATCTCAATATCTACTTTACTGATAGTTTTAGTAAATGATTGCCCGCCATTATCGGTCTTCTTCGACGATACATTGGATACCCGTCGACCTGTGTGACCGTATCGTTGGTGAAATCTTTAAGAAAACACTTTGTACATTTTCCATCTACCATGCAAGGCGATGAACGATTCAGATGACCGCATGGGTCATGAATCATGTTTGTAGTGACAATACCAAACATTAATTGATCAGTAGACGGATTTGGAATTTTGCAGAAATTAAACAATCGATGTCTTCAGGACATATTTTGTCGATGAACCAAATCAAAATGTGAGCATGTAGGTAATCCTAACTTTTGCCACTCTACCGAATACATCCAGCAACGTCTCAAACCAAATCTTGTTGGATTTGTTCGTCTCTTCTATGTGCTCTAATATTTTTGCACGCCTGCACTTTATTTTTGTGCGACGACCCAAATTGGCATTGCTAGCATTATTAACTGTAAATAAAACATATAAATATATATCAAATTAAAGTACTTAATGGTGAAAAACAGTAAAATATAATTGTATTTTTAACGTAAAAACGAAAGTCACTAACAGTCATAAAAATTTTACGTTATCTTTCTCTTCAAAATAAAGTTTATGCTTTCGATAATCTTATCCTTTCAGAATTGCAAATAACACTTACTTTACTGGAATCCCAGATTCGCCACAATAAAGTAAAATTACAACATAATTACACCAAGTTAAAACGCAATAACAGCCATCTTTATTTTCTTAGAACAATAACAAAGTTGCCACCAATTTTTTTTTCAAACATTAACACACTGCCAATAATTTAAACTTTGCTACACGTGCAAATATAATAGTATTTGTTCTCTTATTATTACCTTTTAACAATGATAAAACACGTATATTTATTTAAACGAAATATTTCTCTTTTAAATTAAAACTATTCCCACAAAAACGTTGCGTATATTATATACAAAAGCAACGGCAAATGTTATGCGAGTTTACAACAAATAAGATCACTTAATTAAACAAAAGTCAAAAAATTAAGCCGATTAAAGACTTTAATTTTTGTTTAAACACACGTGCTGTATCATGACTAAAATTAAAAAAACAAAAAAAAAAACACTACATTGTTACCGACTACATTGTTTTGCCGAAAAAAATTTAAAAAATAATTAGGGATGGGCCACCCTTATCACTTAGGGTTTAAAAATAGATTACGACCGATTCGCAGACCTACCAAATACGCACAAAAATTTTCATAAGAATCGGTCAAGCCGTTTCGGAGGAGTTTGGCAACAAACACTGTGACACGATAATTTTATATATTAGACTAGAAGACCCGGCCACGCGTTGCTGTGGCTTTTCTTGTATTTCGTTCAATTATTAGATACTATAATTGGTATTGTTAAGGAAGTGATTGGTAAAGAATGATGAAAAGATCAAATTAAGTTTCAACGAATAGAAAATGTTTAATTTTTATTAATTTAATGAATGAGGTAGATAATGTTGATTTTTAAGACTGTTTTATAATTATTTTACGTAATATAATTTTTAATAATCATTACTTTCATTTAACTAAGAACTAAGCGATGAACAATATTTCTTGTTAGTCTGTCTTTCGTCGAAATAAATAAATTCGATGGTTTTCGAACACGTGAGCATGCAACATACAGCTGCCCATGGGAGAAACACTTCTGATTCTGAGGTTAGATTTTTTTTGGTGGTCTTTTACTGAAAATGATAATTGAAAAAATACAATACAATTAAAAATAAAATCGGGATATAATAAGAAAGACTTTAAAAAACCAATATTAAAATACAAATGCAAACGATCGTTTAAGGTACACGAACACCTTCGAAGGAATTTTTTTGAAATTTTTTATCTTTGTGTACATTTTGGATTGAATGTATCTAAAAACTAATGATTTCATAAAAAAATTTCATTATTATTTTTAAATTTTTATAAGCTAAAAAAGGGTAAAAATGGCCAAAAATTGATACTGTTACAAAACCTGAAATCAAATCAATATTTTTTTTTAAATTTCTAAGTTTGAATTTGTTTGTACTAACATTTTACAGTGAATAGACCTCTGGTAAATTTATATCTTTATTATTTTTGTGCTAGTTTAAATGCTGTCGACACAAAATTCTTCCAAAATTTGCATGTAATTCCAAGTTTAACAATTGAAATAAAAAATATTTATGTAGCTATATAATCATTTCAGAGGTCTATTCCTGTAAATATTTATGAAAAACATAAATACAAAGTTTTGTAGCATTTGGATCAAAATTACTTGTGTTATGGTGTTTCACATGAAAACAAAAAGCATAAAAATTCATTCTGAAAAGCTAAAAACAACTTATTAATTAGATATATTACTTTTTAAAAATGTTGTAAATATATTAAAATGCCATTGAATTATCAAGTTCATAGTCTTATTTATTAAAAAATATAGTTTTGTTTTCCAAAGCTGTAAATATTTTTCTGAGCTTTGTTTTTGAAAAAAAGTTAAATTTGCTTGACAAACTTTTTTTTTACAACTTCCTGCACTATTTGCAAAGGCTTTTTAATAAAATGACCTGAATTTAAAATATTTAGCATTTTTGCAAGTGTTTTGATTAAATATATTCAAAACCTTTGAATTTCACATAAAAATATCAACTTTTTAACTATTCTTATACAATTTATTCTTTTAAAACATTGCAAAAATGTGATATTGTTGCAAAATTTTATAATTCAAAAATAAATAAAACATGAATAGATTTTTTTTTCCTTTGCAAGTATGTTTATGCTGGGAATATCCTTATGTAGGTAATATACTGTTTTCAAATTTATATCTCAATTATTTATACATTTTTTTGTATGCTTAAAGTTTGTCAACACAAACTTTTTTACAATTTACAAAATTCTTAGTTTAAAAACTAAAATAAAAATAAGTTATGAATTTAGGTTAATTTCCATTTACCTATTTCCTTTCATACATTTAAAAAACTTTACCACGAAGTTTCAAAGATGAACAGAATTATTTTTTATTCAGATGTGATGTTTGAATGAATACAAAATGCATAAAAATTCAAATAAGAAATAATTAAAAAACCAACTTTTAAATATAAATAAAAACAAATGTTGCATACATAAAAATGTTATTGACTTTAAATTCCCCTTTATTAATATAAACACTTATTTATTTGTTTTGTTTTTCTTTAAATAACTTCCAACAAAGTACCTTTTATCAATTTTTCTTCGACAATATTCAAATCACTCAAATTTATAACCAAAGATTTACTTTGTTTTTCAATAACAAAAAGTTTTTAAAAATAAAATGTCCTTGATTTTCAACTTGCAACTATTATAATACCTTTATATAAAATTTTAATGTTATCATTATATCAAATAATTGCAGAGT
>BPLR01007352.1:0-41471 GCA_021605095.1 Caerostris extrusa
AGATACAAACATGATATCAGATTTACTTGAATTGTTTCAAGAGATTACGGCATACAATTATAAACCAACAGAATTTTTTATTACTCTGTAGTTTTTTTATAAAAAAAAAAAAAAAAATCTTATGTAAAAAATCTGAATTTTCTTATGAAAGTTGTATTTTTATTTATTTCATTTTATTTAATTTATTTAAATTTATTTTCCTATCAAAATATTTTTTTATAAAATATATCATGAATATATTTACAATTTTCTAGAAACTGTGCATTTTAAGTAGTAAAAATTTAACAAAATATTCAACTTTATACGTAAAAGTAGGCTGTTAGTATCACAATTTGTTTATACATAATATGACAACGATATATTAAATACGTAACCTAGATTCTGCAATATTTCGTTATATTTTAACCTAAAAAGTAAAAAAAAAAAAACACTTTTATAAAACATTTTATGTTAATTCTTTTTCAATAATATTTAAATTTACGTTGGCAGCGTTCCAAATTTTACTTAAATATTTAAAATTTTTCCAAAATTTACTTAATTATTTCTTGAGACTAGAATTTTCACCATTGCAGGTTTGTGTGATAAATAAGGTTTAAAAAAATTATAGCTCTTATTTAATTATGAATATTATTTTAAGCAGAACAATTGCATATCAATGAATATTTAGTAAATATGGAGGTATTGGATGCAGAAATACTTAAATTGCAATGATCTGAAATATAAAGAAAATTCGCCCTAGATAGTGAAAATATACTTTCTCAATATAGCATATCTTAAAAAAAATTGAGTTGCAATGTTTTATATTTTATACTAAGGATATGTTTATTGGTATTAAAGGCAAATTACAGAGTTCACGCCATATATTTTAATTTTATTAATTTAGAATAATTTAATTAGATATTAGTTAGATATTAATTAATTAGATTAATTTTATTAATTTAGAGAATATTTGAAACTGCTGTTCAGATTTTAGAAAAAAAGTTTTAATAAAATTTTAATTAGACATGGATAAATGGAGTTTTTCTTCAGACTTATAAAATACAATTCTATCCTACAAATAATCCATTCTACAATCTATCAAATGCAAATACTGACTTAATCACAAACTTTTTTAATTGATTCAAATGCAAACACTGACTTAATTTACAACTTTTTAAAAAGACTTTCAATATATAAAAAAATGAAAGCTTTTGCAAATTCTTGAAACTAAAAATGGCTTTTGAAATAATGTCTAAGATTCTGTTGTGTAAACTAGAAATGTAGTCATTGCTACTTGTCCCACTTTCCCACTTGTTTTTTCCACGACAACATATTTTAAAAAGAATATTTCACTTGATCTAGCTTTACTAGTAACAACATTTTTATTTAAAAAATCTTCATTCAAGGAGAAAGCTTAATTAGTATTAATTCTTAAACTAAAAAGTTTAATTTAAATTTGTTTAATTTTTTAAAAAATGAACGTCTCAAGAGCTTCTGTTGTGTAAACTAGAAATGTAGTCATTGCTACTTGTCCCACTTGCCCACTTGTTTTATCATCCACTTGTAATAACCGCCATATTTATAATTAGTGCTATCTACATCAAGAATGTCAAAACTCTTTCATGCAAATAACATTTTTAATTTTCTTTACTATGAACTATTGATTCAAGGAGATTTTACGTGTTCATTTTACTTAACGAAACAACATAAAAAGTATCTGAAAATTTTTAATTTTTAAAAATCATCTTGAAAGTAGAATTAGCAAATGAATAAGAAGAACGAGTCGATTCAATGAGATTTAATTTAAATTACTTTTTAAAAATGAATGTCTAAGAGCTTCTTGTTAAACTAGAAATGTAGTCATTAAACTTGTTTTAGCATCCACTTGAAATAACCGCCAAAATGATCAATTTTTATTTTGTCAAACTCGTTCAAAATTATCAAACTGAACTATTGCTTGATTTTTTATTATTCATTTTTATCATAAAAGATATCTGAAAATAATGAATTTAAATGATTTTCAAGAAAACTTTCTTGAAATCTTAATTAGTTAATGGTTCTAAAGTTTAATTTAAATTTGTTTTTCAAAAAGAATGTCTCAAAAAATTTTTCCACTACTAAAAACAAATCAAAACCTTCATTTTATTGTTACTTGAAATCTTAATTAATTAATGGTTTTTGTGTCAAACACTTTTCATGGTATCTAGTGTCACTAAAAATGCTGCCCAACGTGACATTTTGGATTTCCTTAAGTAAATGAAATATTGTTTCAACGAGATTGAACGTATTCATTTTATTTTTTAACGCAACTCCATGAAAAGTATCTGAAAAAGTAATAAAAATCAATGAAAATTTTCCTTTTGAAAGCTTAATTAGTTAATTGTTAAAAAAAGTTTAATTTTTTGTTTTCTAAAAACTGATTATCTCAAGAGTTCCTTCCATTGTATAAACTAGAAAAGTAGTCATTGTACCCACTTTAATAATCGCCATAATCAGATTACTGATATTCACATCAAGGATGTGGAATGACCACAGCAAAAGTTCATGCGTTACTGAAAATGCTGCCCAAACATTGTTAATTTCCGTAAGTAAATGAAATATTGTTTCAATGAGATTTAATGTATTCATTTTAATTTTTAACGCAACTTCATGAAATATATCTGAAAATAAGGAAATCAATGAAGTTTTATTTTATAAAAGTATCAAACTACATCTCTTGATTTTTTTTATTTTATTTACACTGTCTTAACCTGCTTAAAGGTTAAAATATGTCTGATTAAAAACAGATAAAAATTCCTCATGTTACAACATTTTTGTTCGTTTTCAGCGATGAATAATTTATATTGCACACTTTTTAAAATTTTTTACTCTAACAATGTACATTAAATTAGAAAGTTTTATGTTTCATAAAATAGTATTTTGTTCTTACAATTATGATTTGCGACTGGCCCGTACCATTTTCAAAAGATCTCTTAAACATCATTGATAAATAAATAAATTTATTAACGTGATGATATATATAAGTAAAATAAATAAAGCAAAGGAAATTAAAATAGTAGATCCATTTTGAATCTCAAATCGTTAGGTGTTATCCTTTTTATCATTATTTTTTTCAATGGAATTTAAATGTATGATGGTGATCTACTTCTTCCTCATTGGCACAATAGCCTCATGCTGGGCCAATATCGTTCTGCGTACTGACAGATTTCGAGACAGGAGATGTTTTCTTTTCACAGGGTGTGGTTGTCAGCCCTACTCTTTACAGTCGTATTAGACCGGGACATTCGGTTAAAGTGCATTCTGAATCAGTACAAACATCCATGGCACCAGAGCACTAGTCAGTCGGTCATCAGGTCCTAAATTAAGTAACGTGCCAGGTGGAAAAAAATTGTTATTCGAATAATAATTTTCGAAGCAATTTAAAATTTTTCTTATATAATATTTAGATATAATTTTTTAATTTTTTTTCCCATTTCTAATAATTATATTTAAAACTTTTTAATGAATTTGTTACATGCTTATTTGAAAGGGTTGCACTGCTGATGATTCGAATAGCGTATGAGGAAATAATTTTTGAATTCAGAAATAAATATTGCATTAATTTCAATTAATTTGAAATACCACAACTAACCATCATCCAATTATATATCTATGTAACTTGCGGAAATAAGATCTAAGCATATTTTAATCGTTTAATCGAATTTCAAACTTAAATCCGTCCATGTTATTTTTAATTAATATCAAAATATTTTTAATGAGTTGCTTCCGTAAATTTCATCAGAAGGTGCAAAATTCGTTTAGGTATAAATAGTTAAAGAAAATTGTAACGATGTTTTATATGCAATCCAGGCAGCATAACAAAATAATATTTTAACAAAGTGAATTTATGTTTTTAAATAAATTTATATCTCAAGCAATACAAATATCCAAAACTATTTATGTAAATCATTAATAAATAAAAAGTAAACAAATTTCATTTGCTGAAAGTTTCGTTTTACTGAAATCAATTAAAAAAGTAAAACTAAAAATTAAAGTTTTACTGAAATCTACATTTACTTTAAAGTTTTAAAGCTTTACTGAAATGTTTTTCTGAAATCAATTAAAAAAGTAAAACTGAAAAAAAAAAAACTGAAGTTTTACTGAAAACTTTTACTTTAAAAACATTTATTTTAATCTTTACTGAAGTTTTTAAAGTTTTGTTGAAATTTTTTTTCTGACATCAATTAAAGTTCAATTTAAAAACCTAATTAAATAAAAAATAATTTATACCATTATTTTATTCTTAAATAGCTTTTATAACCATTCTTTTATATCTCTGTGGATCCTTATGGTACGTTTTAACATTGTGTTTCATGCAATCCAGACAGCGTAATAAAGCAATATTTTAACAAAGCGAATTTATGTTTTTAAATAAATTTATATCTCATGCACTGCAAATATCCAAAACTATTTATATAAATCCTTAATAAATAAAACTAAATAAATGGCATTTACTGAAAAAGTTTCGTTTTACTGAAATCTGATTTTACAAAAAAAAAGTTATTCAAAAAAAATAATTTATCACATTTTTTTATTCTTAAATTGCTTTATATAAACCATTCTTTATATCCTTCTGATTCCTTATGGCACGTTTTAACGTTTTTTCATGCAATCCAGACAGCGTAATAAAGTAAAAGCGTATTTATTTTTTTAAATAAATTTATATCTCATGCACTACAAATATCTAAAACTATTTATATAAATAATAAATAATAAAAAGTGAATAAATGGCATTTGCTGAAAGTTTCGCTTTTACTGAAATCTGATTTTAAAAACTAATTCCAGAAAATAATTTATCACATTTTTTTATTTTAAATTGCTTTATATAAAACTATTCTTTATATCCTTCTGGTTCCTTATGGCATATTTTTAACATTTTTCATGCAATCCAGCGTAACAGCAATAACAAACGGATTAATGTTTTTAAATACATTTATAACTCCTGCACTACAAATATCAAGAACTATTTATATAATAAATAAAATTAAGTAAAATTTTTTTACTGAAAGCTTTTCTTTACTAGAAATCTGACTTTAAAAAAAAAGCTAATTCAAAAAAAAAATAAATCAAATTTTTTTTTTTTTAAACAGCTTTATATAACTATTCTTTATCTTTATATAACCATTCTTTATTGGTTCCATATGGCATATTTTAACGGGTTTTTTCATGCAATCCAGACAGCGTAACAAAGCAATATTTTAACAAAGCGGATTAATGTTTTTAAATGCATTTATATCTCATGCACTACAAATATCCAAAACTATTTATACAAATCTTTAATAAATAAAAAGTAAATAAATTTCATTTACTAGAAGATACGTTTTACTGAAATCCAACTTTAAAAAAAAATGCTGATTCAATGAAAATAGTTTATCTCGTTTATTTTTATCTTAAATTACTTTATATAACCACTTTTTTATCTCCTTTGGATCCTTTATGGTATTTCATCGCTTGTATAGTAAAGATCCTCCAGTAGTAGTGGCAGATCCTATTCACATTCCAATTTCCTTGATACCTCCTTTCCAGGTTTCTAATATCCTGATGGCAGATTTCTCTTTTGTTCTTTGCTGAAGGGTCTCAAGTTATCCTATGAATAGACAAAAGAAAATGCCATTTCAGTTCGTTTTACTACTTCTAGTTTGAGATGCTTTCAACATGCATTTTATCATATGCATGTAGTTTCCTGATTTGTGCTATCCCATAAATACTTATCCATAAGTCCTTATTGACATTAATATTTTTGTCATTTCAGTAGATGAAGTACTTATCATATTAAATTTTCAGTATTTGACTCAACTATTATTTCAGTTTTTCATATAAACATGAAGCCTTTTCAACATAGGCCTTTAAAATAATTCTTCATCGAAAATAAACTTTTCTGTAAGTGCTAAATTTAAAAGACTGGATGAAAACTTATCTAAACTGAATTATTTTCAAGTACTAATTATAAAATTAGAATATATTGTATGTAATTTGTACAAAAATATAAGAGAAAATAAACAAAAATAGTACGAATCATACAAAAAAAATAATTAGCTAAAAGAATGAAAGAGTTATGAAAATTTTTTGAAGATAGAATATAAAAACAACAATTGTTTTTTATAGATATTATTTTATTTTCTTATTTCAGTTTTATTTCAATTTTTTTTCATTTTTTATTCTTCTTCTGTTACTTTTTTTTATTATTTTCATTTTTTTGTTTGTCTATAAATATTTACTCAAAACATGACAAGAAATATTTTTCTGTGCTTCTCATATTGCTTAATTTAGTGTTAACTATTTATCCGCCTTCATTATGTTCTGAAATCAATTAAGCCTTAGTATAAACTATGAATTTAATTGTATTATTGAAAAATATTATTATGAACATAATATATTTTTAAATAAATGTACTATATATTTATAAAGAAGCGAATTTTATTATAACCAAATAATTATACATATATTTTTTGTGTTCATGTGTTCATGTTCTTTCCATATATAACTACTACCGATATATACACGCAGATATCTCGGGGCCCTAAATTGGGCAAAATGGACAAAATGTTAAACATTTCTTTTAATCAAAATTTCTTCAAAAAAATTCATGTCCCTGAATTCGTCCATATAAATCTAAAATTGTCACAAAATAAATAATATCAGCTATTTAAAATGATTCAAAAGGTGTGTGAAATTTTTTTTTTTTTTTTTTCAGATTAAAAAAAAAATTTTTTTAAATGAATTTAAATTTTTTTTCTTTTATTTTGAAATGTATTTAGAAAAAACAAATTTTATTTAAAACATAAATGAATTAATTACAAAATTATAATTTTATTTTTCTTAGAAAAATTATTTATAAATTTAATTTTTGTCATTAAAAATAAGAGAATTTAGATTGTTATAAAAATAGGTTTGTCTTATACAGCCATCATCTCCTAGGCGCCATCTATTGGCGATGGTTAACAACAGTCTTCAAAAATAAAAAACATTTCAAAAGTAATTGCATTGTTCTGCCATCTATCAGTGAACATTTCTTGAATTACTTTTTGATAAATCAGTCTCCTATAGATATAAACGATTATTTTTTTTAATTCTACGTAAAAGAAGTTAAATTAAAAGAAATATTGGGTAACTAATAATTAATTCAGATGATGAATCTAATCATCAGATTTAACTTACCGAAAGCCTTTTGTATTTTTCTTCAGATTCTTTTTACAAGTCTTATAGTTTGCGGGGCCTTTAACTTAATAATAAATTTTTCTGTATCATATTTAGATGTATTTATTTTGAAAAATATTATTATGCAAAAAAAAAAAAAAGCGAAAGAAAAAAAATGGAATGAATTTTCAAAAAAAAAGTATTTTTGAAGTAGCACAATAAATTGCAAGATAAAATTTTCATTATTTTTTATATTAGATTCGAATTTTTACATCCAAATGATTTTTATTATGTCATTTGAAAACTGTAAAAGAATTCAATATTCATTAACATTTTAATAAATCTCCAAAATTATTTTGATTCACTATTATGTCAAATTTTTATTCGTCATATGAGGTAATTTTATGTGTGGTTTAAACATCATATAACACATTTTTTCCTTTTGATTTTAACATATCCTTCCTTTTTGTAGATTCTTATTTAAAAAATTGGCACTCAATTATCTCAAATATACAAAAAATATTTTTGGCAATATACGTTCAATAAATAAATAATTATAAAATAAAAAATTTGCATGAATATAAAATATTATGTAGATCATTTCATTATCTACATTCATAATAAGTTGTTGCTGATTAAATTATTAAATTTTTACATATTAAACACATTATTTCATGTGATTTATTATAAGTTGAAATATATAAATTTGAAAACTGATTTAATAATTGTGATAAAATAATTTTATTTATTTATTTAATTGAGATTTAAAATTGATTTAATAATAGATTTAATAATTGATCATCTCTAACTATTTATGCTTGTTTGATTTATGCTTTATAAAATATAAAGCATTTCAAATTTAAAATTACCAAAATCTATTTTATTTTGGTATACATACCAAAATAGAAGATTCCAGGGCATTTTTGATACATGTACTGATTTTCATGGAAAGTTTCATACATTAAATAAAATATTGATTAAATATATGATTATATGTTTTTGAATAAACTGCAAGAAAAAAAGAATTTGTTACTTCATTAGTTAAAATTTAGACACATTCATAAAAAATACAACCATTTTAATCTCTCATCATATACAATCTAAATGATTTCCATCTGGATTGTAAACTAGATAAATAATGCGAAAACAGAGAAGACATAGACATTGAAAAATAAAAGTACAAACTGAAATATTACATATTTTTTCCTCATATAAATGTGTAAAATATATTGCAGTACATTTATTCTTCGAATCAGAAGAATGTCATGCATCATATTCTTAAGAAACTTTTGTAGATTTATGATTTAATGGTACCCTACAAGTTACTATGAGTTCAATGTCACCTAGTTTTCAACCACAATATTAAAAAATTAGTAGACAATTGCCGTATAAAAATATATCCATTAATTAAATTATCCTGTGAGTCGATTTCAATTTCCCCACGTATGATACACGCAAGAATGGTAGCTATCCTGAAATTAACTTATTAAAATCATATTGCATAGCAGGGATCTCCAAACTTTCCAGCCTTAAGGCCATACTGTTTAAACAATAAGTACCAAGGGCCAAAAACGTTTTAATTTTTTTTGCCATTATCTATAATTTCTAACTAAGTCGCCGAGTACGCGCTCTGAGCGAGCATAAACTCACTTGCTTGCTTGTTGCTGCATACGCTTGGATTTTCAGTATAAAAATCATATGTTTGATGCAGGATATATACATTCCAAACATCGATGTACATACATATGCGATACTTTTTTACCCCAACATAACTACCGAGAGTAACCGCGGATGTTCACTAGTTTACAATGTTAGTGGGATTCACTTCAATTATGTGTTAGTTGTTGTGCTTAAGTTAAATTTTCTGCGTATTATGCTTGTCATTAATCTTTACCTAGCCAATAAATAAAACCGAGTTATTATCATTCTGTGGTTTTTTTTATCCAACTTATTACAGCAACTATAAGCTATTCGCTGTCGCGGGACGGATGGATGACACAGGCGTCGGATTTGGCCCGCGGGCCGTAGTTTGGAGACGCCTGTTCTATAAGGCTCGTGAAAAATATTACCTTTAAGTTTAGGATATTCAACAGATAAATGCTGGTAAAGTGTCAGAACAGTGGAAATTTTTTGATTACAATATATGATTTTTTTCCCTTATCAATTTGAATAAATAATAAATTTACAAAATCATTTCCTTGTTTTTCCATTTTTTAATTTATCTATTTGATCAACTGGTAGGTAAACAGTTACGTGAGAAGCGTCTACAGGGCTTTGATTTGAATACCCAGATGATCTTTATTAGCCATGGATGTTTGTAGTGGTTCAGAATCCACTTTAAACCGTAGGTCCCGGTCTAATATGGCTGTAAAGCGTCGGGCTTAGGGCTGATAACCCTACCCAGTTAAAGGAAGTTCTTGCTGTTCAAGTTCCTGCTGTGCCTCGGAAGTTTGTAGTAGTTCGAAATCCTCTTTAAACCGCATGTCCTGGTCTTATATGATTGTAGAGCGTACGGCTGACAACTCTGTCCAGTAAAAAGAAAAGCATCTCAAGTCTCGAAATCTGCTAGTAGGTAGACGGCATTGGCCCACCATGGAGCTGTTGCGCAATGAATGAAGACCTTCACTGCTGTCACTATTGTCAGAAAGATAAGACTCGATGGCGAATAAGACTGCGTCTGTTTTTGACAATAAAGTTGCTTTTGCAGGATTTTTCCCACATACAGCAATTATACTTAAAGTTCCTCCCTGAAAGCATTGCCCTCCCTTTATGAAGCGTCGATGGGCTGTTTATCATATAAATAAATGGAACATGAGTCTCAACTTCATGCATGAAGAATATATACTGTTTAAATGGATCATTTTTATGCTTTCGAAGTTCAAAAATTCTTTATTTCTTCTGTCCAATGCATCAAATATTCTTCAGACATTGTATCAAATCATAATTGCAACTTGGATCAATATTACATTAAGCGGATTTACCAGTTTATTTTGAATAAATTAGAAAATAAATACTTATCTGTAAAAAATCTGTGGAAAAAAATGTTTTTAATTTTCTAATTCTTCTTGATTATGCTTTTGCTAAGCCAAGACGAAATTTAAATGCTTGTAAGAAAAATTTTACAGGGATATGTAACAAGCAGTACTATACACCATTCCAACATAGCAACTATCAAATGAAATCATTACTCTGGCAGATGAGTTTGGCGGAGGTGTTTTAATGAAAATTAGTTGGTTTAATGATAATGATTGGTGAACGACTGGTTTAATGATAATTAGTCTGGGAGAGTTACTTGTGGATTATATCTTAAATGACAATCATGTTATTGAACTGTTTTTTGATGTCATCGCAGATCCAGAAGGCAATGACACTGCGGATGTAAAATCACCCCTCGCCAGACAAAAGTAATTCGTAACTTTGCAGTAAATTAGAAAATCATTGTATTGTTAATGTGTCTAATATTTGTTTCTTTAAATTAAAATGTGAACTATAGACAGTTATGCCTGGATAGCATTAACTACATAAAAATTAGCAAAATCATTATCCCAAAGTTTAATTACGAATTAATTTAATTACGCTATCAGAAAAGAAAGATTTACACAGAACGATAATGAAGATTTCAAAATCCATATCCTTTCCCAAACAGCTAGACTGCAGAGGCAGTCTATACTGGTGACGAAAATGATTTGGAATCAGTTCTCGAACAGTATTGACTATTATAAGTAAGCAATCTTGATTACAGTACGTAAAATTATATTTCTTTTATAAAAAATAATTAATTAATTTTGAATGCAAGCTTATTTTATGTTATTATATGAATTTCAGAACATTTAATTGAACGAACTTTTTTTTTTTTTTTTTTTTTTTTTTTAATTTCTGCATTTCTGCAAACTTACTTTTTTAAATTTCTGCTTTTTTTTTTTAAATGTCTGCAATCTTCAATGATGTGATTGTGTTTTTTTTTTTTTTTTTTGGGAGGGTATTATGCCATTATGGAAAACTACAGAATGTCTCGTTTATTTTTCGTGTTTTTCTGTACATATCTAATATTATCTGTCTTGTGGGAGTTTTATTTGCTTCCTCCCATATGACATTCAAATGCAGTTACCTCTAAAATGTCCTGCCAAGAGTATAATTGCTCCTTTCATCTCCCATTGATGGACTATGTGCAGAATACAGAAACGGAGATCAATGCTTGGCAGTATTAAAAAAAAATGTCAAAATCGTCTGCAAAAGAATTACGAATATGATATCATGCCTTCTATTTTTTTTTCTTCAATTCCTATTTTTAATTCATAATTTTTATTTAATTTAAACTTTTATTCTTTATTATTCTTTTTAATTCTTAATATGGGCTAAATAAAAGCCAGTAGTGTTCAATTTAATTAAAAAAGAAAAGAAATAAAGCAATTGTTCAAGATCCGAAGTGCTCATAAGCTACAACAACTAAAATCTGAAAACATTAGATAAACGTACATATTAAAATGGCGTATGGCTACAATTGCATTGTAATATAAAAAACACAGATAATTTACAAATTGTATAATAAAAATCATTAAGTTCTCTAGGAAATCAGTAATACACAAAAGACATTAATACAGAAATATCCAAAATCCTGAATAAATTAATTACAACATCCTGAGAATAGCATTAACATGGATAGTCATGTTCATCACAACCATTTTATTTCTGCTTGCTAGATGAGTTGATCCAACTCAAAAACATATTGATATATATATATATTTATATCCATATCTCAAAATCATCCTAAGTAACTGGTACAAACGCTTAAGAATTAATAAAATTAATAGAGAAAAACCCAAAATCCAGAAATTAATTATAGCAACCTGAGAATAGCATTGACATGAACCCTCATGTCCATCACAACTACGTTACAGTATTTCTACTTGCTAGATAACAATATATATATATATATCCATATTTCAAAGTCATCCTAAGTACCTCACAAACGCTTACTCTTCGGGAGTTTCTGCACTTTCTCAAGTGGGCCGTAAAATACCATGTGATCTCTTTAGGGAACTCCCGGAGATCCGTCCCACTGGGCTCCCCAGAGGATTCCCCACACTTTATTTCTGAGATGGTGCGTACTTACTGTGGACGTGGACTGCCTTGCCAACATCCCTTTTGAGGAGCATCCCAAATAGCTTTCAGTCCTCATAAATTGATGGCTAAATGGATACATTGAGTACGTCTCTTTACCACTGACTCACATTATTATTAAAGGTATTGTCTGCAACATTTACCAGCGAATCGCCAGCCTGTGTCTTCCTGCGTTTGATCTACACGCATTGCCATTGATCGGATGGTTCTTTAATTGACTAATGGGAACTGATAGGATTCTTTAATTGGAGATTGTTGTACTTTAATAGGCTGATGGGGTTCTTTAATTGGAGGTTGTTTTACTTTTAATTGGCTGATGGGATTCTTAAACTGGAGGTTGTTGTTCTTTAATTTGTTAATGGGGGCTGATAGGATTCTTTAATTGGAAGTTGTTGTACTTTAATTGGCTAATGGGAATCTTTAATGGAGGTTGTTGTACTTTTTAATTGGCTGAGGGGATACTTAAACTGGTGGTTGTTGTATTTTAATAGGCTGATGGGATTCTTAAACTGAAGGTTGTTGTACTTTTAATTTGCTAATGGGGGCTGATGGGATTCTTTAATTGGAGGTTGTTGTACTTTAATTGGCTAATGGAGCTAATAGCTTTAATTGAGGTTGTTGTATTTTTTTAATTCTAATGGGAGCTTGGAATTGGAGGTTGTTGTACTTTAATTGGCTAATGGGAGCTGATGGGATTCTTTAATGGAGGTTGTTGTACTTTAATTGGCTGATGCAATTTGCTAAATTATTACTTACTCGAATCAAATCGTTGTCTTTTCTTCTTATTCAGATAGACTGTACAATATAGGAAAAGACAAACGTCTGTAATAAATTATTTGTTGCAATAGTTACAAATATTAGTATATAACAAAGTTAATTGTTTGCTGAAATGTATATTTCTCTCTCCAATACGTTTTAAATATACAAAAATTGGTTTGTTCAAAATTTATCATTCCTGTTTACTAACTAAATATGTGGAAATATCGATATATTTATCGTTTATTTTTTTTTCTGGCTGGCTGAAATCCTGTCATATAAAATAAATAAAGCATAATCCAAATAAGAAAAGTTATTGCTTTTTTTTTCTTCACCTTAAAAACATAGTGCCCGTAAAGTAAAAAAAAAAGTGGAGGACTTAATATAATACAATTCAGTATTCAGTACTATATACATATATTCAGTTCTCTATACATAATCATATATTCTGTGATACTTCTTGAAAATGCCAGGTTGGTATTTATTTTACTTGGTAGTATATAATAAAAATAATAATATAATTTTGTACTTATTTTATTTGGTACTTACCTTCTTCTGTTAAAAATAATTAAATAAATAAAAACTTGACAGAGATTTTTTTTTATTAAAATGTATGGGATCACATATGGTGTCCGTTGTTTAATTCCTCATCATTTAGACAAAATTAGAGATCAATATCTTTAACTAATATATAATTCTGCATTTGTATATATGTACAGCGGTATTCCAATGTAACTTAAAAACTATACCACTTAGAGTTCTATTTTTTTTTTTTATCTTAATGTTATTTGACCTCATATCTAACCAAAAAATTAAGAATTAATTAAATTCTTTTTAATTAAGGAAAAATCATTTACTATAATCAGGCGCCATCTATTGACTTAAATTAGAAATTTTCTTTAATTTAATGTAAAAAATAATTAAATTAAAGTTTTTGCAAATGTAATATTTTTTTAATTTCAAATATTCTGTTATATAGGCATACTTATATTTTACCATTCAAATTATTTTTTATTTATCAATATTTATTCACAATACTGTGTATTTCTGAATATAAACAGATTCGTATATAAGCCGAGAGTGTGTTTCTCTCCAAAAATTTACCTAAAATTCAAATCCCGTATATAAACCGAAATGAATAAAAATCACTGTAATATTCAAATATGTAACATTAATGTAAATATGTTTTCAAGCTTTTAAAATGGGTGGGATATTTTCCAATCAATTCGTTGTACTGTAAAGCTCTTGAAACCAACGGTGATAGTTATAACTCTAAAATCCCTATCTGAAGATAATACATTTGTCTTGTAAACGATTTGAGGTAGCCTTATTTTCTGTACCATCTTATTTTTTTACTTGAGCAGATATATAAGTTCCTATACGACAAATTTCAAACTACAGGTGATAGCTTTTACTAAAATCTTTATGGTATTTTTCCGTTAGCCGAGAGCTAATTTCGCAAACATCAAATTTTTTTTTAACAACAACGAAATAAATCAGCAATATAAACATTTTCCAAAATAAGACGAATTTAAGAAATATAAATTAAAGAAATAAAGAGGTCCAATATTTAATGATATTTGGGGATTGATGGCTTACTGCCGATAACAAAAAAATACTTACGATTTGCAGGAGATAATTAAATTATCGGTTCATACACAGAAATGTACTGTATTTTTTTTTTTTTACAATTTCTCAAATCCCAATTCTTTATCGGTATTAGTGTTTTCCATCTGCGATGAAAATTTAATTAAACTACTATTTAATTAATCTGCAAAATTTAATTAATCTGTGATTGAAATTTAATATCTTTTGCACATTTATTTATTTATTTTAGTAAAATTTTACTAAAATTTATATCGGAATAATAAAAAAATCTCGAAAAATTCCCATGAACTATTTTTTTTCATCTGATTGTTAATTCAAAACAGAATTTAATAGGAAATATGAAAAATAAAATTTATAAATTTAGATTAATATATACACTCAAGAGCCAAAACATTATGACCACCCCTACATTTTGCAATGAACTCGCCTGGGTGACGTGGAAGGCACGTGATCAGGTGGAAGTGGTATTTAACTGGTATTAAGTGGTGGTATTAATCCATGCCAACGCGTTTTGAAGCTGTGTTGCGCGCCAAAGGTGGGCCAACTCGTTATTGACAGGTGGTCATAATGTTTTGGCTCTTGAGTGTATATTTATGAATACTTAAATTCCATGAACGGAAATTTAATATATTTGATTTTCTGTAGCCAGTTAACACCGGCGCAGTTAATCAACGGGTGACCGTTAAGCTAATTTGAAAATAGACAATAATTGAAAGATCACTGAGTTTTTCAAACCTTACTTCTAGGAAATCTCTGGCTCTCGGTACCACAGGTATCGGGTTCGAATCCCGGCGGTGTCATGGGTGTTTGTAATGGTTCGGAATCCACTTTAAACAGTAGGTCCCAGTTCTAATAGGATCGTAGATCGTTGCGGGGGCATTTTTACTCCGCGGCCGTGGCTTATCTTCAAGTTACACGCGCCCCCAGGGTAGTGCAAAGTGAGTAACGTCGGTGCAGCCCTTGTGGCATAAAAGATCACGGTCTATCTTGCCATCTGCATTAGAAAAAAACTTCTAGGAAATTAGTTAGCTCCAAGTATCCTGAGTAAATAACTCTGAGATAGCGAGATTATAGTTATGTGGGGTCAGTAAGGTAGGGTGATTTTTATCTTAAATAGCAAGATTGTATTTCTGTTCGTATCACTGACTGTGACAGTTTCATGTCATATTTTTGATTGATTCTATATGAGAGTACAATTTGATTACACTAGTATTGCTAAACCTAAATACTCGAGTAATTTCGAGTAAACAGTTAGTTTGTTATAAATATTAAAATTCCATGCATTATAATAATGAACCATAATTTCAATATTATATAGATCAACATTTTAGATTCTGTTGTTTCAGTTGGTGGTGTTAAGTGGTGTGTTGTTGTAATGGTGTTTGAATTTTGATTTCTTTAAAACTATAAGTATTTAGGATTTTTTTATTTATATTTGTAAAACAAATAATGTAATATAATATATATCGTAACAAAATTGTAATATTTTATACAATTTTTTGTTTCAAAGTTTAGTAATAGAACATCATGAATGCATTTCGAATGAAAATCATATCAGCAAAAGAAATTTATTAAGCAGTGAAAAGTCTATATACAATTTATTTATATATTAGGTTTTTATGTATTTTGCATATCAATTGTTAAATTTAAACATTTCAGTCTGTTTCACATAATATACATGCAACAATCAATCCAAAATGCACAACAATTCAATTGATAGATACTTTTTAAAAATAATGTTAATATACCGATATTACTATATGTTACCGATATATTTCTCAATATACTCAATTTATACTCAATACTCAATATACATATATTTATACTAAAATTTTAAGGCATACTGGTTTGACTGCTTGACTGCTTGTCAAGCTCTTTTTTACGAATGAAACTAATACATTTCATTAGTTTATTTATTTTGTTCGTTTCATCATTCTTTTTTTTTTCATTTATGCTGTTTTATGTAAACAAAGACTCCAATGCATGCATAAATGTAAAAATACTACGATTAAAATGGTAAAATTTTTTACATATTTTTGTAAAATTTGACCTAATGTTCTTTGAAAATATATTATTTTGTATGAAACGTAATATAATTACTCTAATTTATTATTTTATTTCTTAGAACACATAAGAAAATACAGAAAATATATATAAACACCATAAAAATCATACATATGAATAATTTTCCTGTTTGAAGCTAATTTTAATTAAAAATTCATTAGAATTTTAGAAAATAATTAAAGATTAATACTTTTTATAAAAATATGCTGATTTCTATGTAAATATATTTAAATTGAGATGATTCGCCACTATCATTGTTGAATAGATAGCAAGTTCAACGTTACCTGATCTGCAACCAATGGGTCTGGGAAGCAATGTTAATACAATACGTTTTCGATTTGTGTGTGTTGTATCTAATCCTTAGTGTCTTGTAGTGCGGGGCGGATGCCCTATAATTGGTCTACTTATGGATGGAGAAAAAAGGGTAGCTTCTATTGTGATAGAGCACTTAGGTAGAAGTCTATGTGTGCTTCGTGTCGCTGAAGAATGAGGACAGTGCCTTCCGGAAATACTTTTAACGGGAACTACCCCGCATTTGTGTGTATGTGAAAAAAACCCGGAAAACTCCCACCAGTTAGTCCAAATAACGAGGCACACGCTGAACATCACAAACGTCGGTGTCTATAACAAAGCTACCAACTGACTGATCCTGAGCCCTAATGTTCAACAGCAGCGCACGTTGCCACTGAACCACGAGTAGCGCTTTGGATCTTGTAGGGTGTACATTTTTATTTCCTTCTTCTCGATGGAAACCACCTACCTTCCGGCCAATGGATTTATACAGAGGTATCATTTATAAGGGTTTCCAACACGTTTTGTTGTGGTTGCATGTTGTACAGCTGAATATTAAAAAATTATTTCTTCAATATTTGTTTTCGACTTAAAGCATGGCTTTAAATTGTATTTATGTTAAAAAAAAAATACAAAATACATTTTTAAAAGATATCAATACTGAGAATTTTTTGAGGAGCTATGTTTATAAATTATATTTTACATCCAAATAAAGAGAAAAAGTCTTTTATTCGTATTATTATTACTGCATTGAATGAAAAATTAATTTCCCAACTTTCTTTAACTCAAGAGTCCTTTATCTTAAAAACGAAAAAAAAAAAAAAGAGTGTTTAAAATAGCGCCAAGATAAATATGCATCGCTTATGTCTTGAAATTCAACAATTAAATGTTTATTCATACATTAATTAAGGAGCTTTCATTGTAGAGAAAAATTGAAGCAAAAACATTAAACGAAGAAAAGAATCTTCTTCTTCTTCAGGGCTTATTCGAAAATTAAAGAGTTATTCTAATTAGCATAAATACAATTTTTCCAATGAAAGAAAAACCACACTTTACATAAGATGCAAAACAAAAGCGAATGTTTTATCGTGTAAATATTGTTTCTTTAAGAACTTTATTGTTGTTTTACAAAAAGATTTTTTTTTTTAAATTATAATGAGATGGTTATATAATTTAAGTAAAACGGTATTTAAAAGTAAACTTGGAATAGTTAAGTTATTGGTTGATCTAAGTATAATACGCACTAAAATATTTTTTTGTCATCTCAAAATATTTTCTTGGAGTTAAATAATATTTATAAAAGTAAAAATATTTTTGAAATACTTAAAATACTCTATTTAAAATAAAATGTATTTCTTGTATGTGCATGGAAATACTATAAAAATATCTCAAAATGGAATTTTTGTGTAACGAAAAAAAAAAAGGTAGTATAGGGCAAGTGGATAGTTGCGTTGATAGTAGCAAATGGATAGTGCAGATTGCGTGTTGGGTTTTCGAACAGGTATTCCGGGTTCGAAACCCAACAAATGACACTCGAGGAGGCAAATAGGTGGTTCAACCCTTCCCCCATCACCATCCTAAATATCAGCTCTGATATTGTTCGCACATAATCCGTATAGTAAAAGATAGTATAGTATGCGTAGTACCAAGTGGCATCCCTGGATAACGCTGAATCTGCTATACAGCGAAGAATGACTTCTAATCAGTATATCCAGCATTCGGAAATAAAAACTTTCAACATTCACTGTAGTTAATGCTTGGTATCTATCAGAAAAGTTCAGACTGAATTCCTGCTGGTTATATGTATGTCATTTTACTGTATTACCGACCCGCCCTAAGGCTCGCGGCACTGGTTATATGTATAAAGGGCCTCATCTAGAAAACCAAGTAGACTCGGTGGCTGTTGTGACAAAGTATCTTGCATGGGCACTTGGGCATGATTAGAGTTCTCCAAATCAACTGGCAAATGATGGTGGGACTTTTTAGAAGGAATTCTTGTGTTTCTCTCTTGTGGATGTAATGCAGATATCCATAACATGCTGCTATAATTCTACTTATCAACGCAAAGAACCAAAGTCGAATACCATTATTGGAAAAATAACATATATTAAAATAAAAAAAATATATATGTAAATATTTGACATGAATAAGGAAATCAAACCATATTAAGCACTTAAAATTGAGTTATATTTATTTATACAGTTAGTTGTATACATAACACTTTCATTATATATAACATTTTAGTTGTAACATTTCGGAATACATTATTATTTTTTTATTAAAAAAATATTATATATATAACAATTAATTGTATACAAACCATTTTAGTACATATAACATTTTAAACATCTCGGAATATATTTTAATATTTTTTAATTAAAAATATATGATTAACGATAAGTGGAATTTGCCTAGGAATACTTGCAAATATATGTTAAATGTGTTTTTTTATGAATTTCCATTTAAATAAAGATTTTTATATGATTTGAAGCAAATTAGACTGTGTGTATCAAGTTTAAAAGCATACTTAAAATATACAAATTTACTACTAGTAAATTACTTTTTTTTCACAATTTTCACTGTAAATTCAAAAAAAAAACGCAATTTTTTTCAACAAATTCATTTTTTTAAAATCAAAAAATATTGTGTAAATTTAAAAGAAATCAAATTTCGCATAAATCAAGACATTTCTAAAAATATATATGAGTATTTGATTGCTTTCTGTAATTGTTAGTTATATTTCTATAAATCAAGTCCGTATAAACCTTATAAACTGTGAGGAAATTTGTGTTTAAGGTACTTAAATATTATTTTCAAATATCATACGTAAATATGAAAAGGCATAAGAAGAGATAAATTTTAAACAACGTATCTGTTCAATAAATTTATTTTATATTATTCGTTCACGACAATTAGTTAAAAACTGGAAAACATAAACGTTTGACCTTGTGATTTAAAAAAAATATATTTATTAAGTCTTCAATTTTGACACATTTTTTTATTATGAAATTATTTGATAAAGTAATTTCCTAGCATTAAAAAAATCATCGTAAATCATTAGCCATATTAAATTTCCTAAAATAATTTGTTTATAAATTTCCTAATTGTACTTTTATTTTAAAGTTATGGAAATTATAATGTCTAGTTCCATCAGACATTATGAATCAAATCACCGTATCATATTTTTAAAAGCAGATGTAAAATTATATTATTTTTTTAAATTTTATGAACGAATTTTTTAACTTCTTGGTTTTTGAATAGATATGCATTGATTTAACAAATCTGAATAGTCTGAAGAACTTTAGGCTTTAAAAGAACTAAGTCTATAAAACAATAAGTCCTCCAATTGGGCTTGTAGAGAGAACTATAAATTTGCTACCCTTAACACTCTAATTTTTGTTTGAATTTTACTACAACAAAATAAAACAATTTTGTAAAAATAATTTTTCTTTATAAATAGAAAATGTTGTTAAACATATAAATGATAATTCATTTCACAATAAATCAAAATTAAAAAAAAAAAAATTAATACAGTCTCAAATTTATTGATTAAATTCCCTAAAAATTAAAAAAAAAATTTGAAAATTTATGAAAGAATCATTAAATAGTTTTCATCAATAAATATATGCTTATTTAATTTTGGTTAAATATTTTATACATAATTTGTTTTCTAAAATCTTAATTATTTTCAAATTAAATAATAAATTCCCCATTTGTTACTTATAGATTTCTGATTAATTATTTAATCCAATAATTATATTATTTATTAGAACCTCATTTATATTTTTATGCCTTCTTGATATTTATATTACTTATAAAATCAGTAAAAGTATTGAATTTTCAAAAAAGAATTAACATTCCTGACGCTTTTATTTTAATTTTTTTTTAATTTTAATTAGCTTCTTTTAAATTTTTCAGAAATTACAAAAATTTCTTGAATGCAACATTTGAATTAGATTTCTTTTAAAATATTCTTAACATAAAATTGTCATTACATCTATTGCTTATCGAATTTTACTTCAGTCAAGTTTTATAAATTTTATATAGACATATTGATTCATTTCGTAAATCCTGACTACCATTTAATAAAATGTTTCGAAAAAAGTGAGTGTAGTGTATGCGCGTACAGGATTAACAACAACGACACAAAATGAAAGGGCTATTAGGTGTATAGAAAACACAAATCATATAGTAAATTAGGATCATGTTTGTAAATAAAAATCACATAGAAAATTAAGATTACATTTGTAAATAAAAGTCACATAGAAAATTAGGATCACAAATATGGTCTAAGTAATACGTTGGGATGATAATATAAAATAAGCAGATAAAGCTGCTGTTTCAACTGAACTCTGTGTTTCTCTCTACTAACATGAGTCATTTTATGTACCCCGAGATCACTGGTATGCATCTTATGTATTATCACCGCTGTCTATTAAACGGAAGAAAAGATATGATCATATAGGTCATGAGGGGTATCTCAATAGACGATTAGCTAATATATCAATGTGTTCCCTTTTGATCCGATAATTATGCATTCTTTCATTGAAAAAAACAACTGTCATAAGTTTATTGTTCCTACATGAATAATTTGTACTGTAATAAAGTGTAAGTAGAATAATGTTGATTGACACTTGGTTGTCACTCATGTTAGAAGATGTGTTCTATCCAGAAGTCATTTACCACCCTATATTTTTCTATGTGATTTTTGTTTCTGTAAACTTGATAAGACCCCTCAATTTTGTCAATGTTATTTTGAATTAACTTGCATTTAAAAAGAGCATAACTTAAGTTTATTCTTAAATCCGTAATCGTAAATCTTAAATCAAAGTTGAAATATTGCATTTCATCGATTTTCGCTGTTCAATTCATAGTATTCTGCTCTCTTGTTTAAGAACGGTACCAAAGTAAGGTTCGGCAACACTCTCTGGATGAATTTAATTTTTAATGAGTATTTGTTTCAACAGTTATTAATCTCTTGTTATATAGATATAATTGGTTTCTCATATTTAATTTTTGCTTTAAATTATCTGAGAGTAACTGAAAATATACTAATTAATAATTGAAGTTAGTATGGAGTTATGACTTTTCTCTAATGTGGTTTACTAAGTAAACAACAGGATTAATGTTTCTCTTTTTTTTTCAATTTAATAAAAATTGCAGTGTATTCAATAATTGAAATATTAATTGGACTTTTAATATTATAGGATGAAATTATACTTAGAGTTTCCAACATTAGTAAATGTATTACTTAGCGTACAACAATAAAAAATTATTCTTTTAATTCTTCTAAGAAATTTGTAATTATTAAATTATTATGTATGCTTTGTATTATAGCATTAATACAGAAGCATGCATTTCCATATATGATTTGTAAATCATTACAAAAATTGAACATTAGAATTTAAACGTAACTTCTGATGCATGGATGTTAAGTAGACTTCCAAGCAATGTTGAGCATCATGATTAAATTTAAAACTTTCAATTTCATTCGTATGATTCTTAATAGCATTCTTAAAATAAAGACGTTAATTATCCATTTCGGACGGCAACATAAATCTACTTAAACTGAATAAATGTGCAAAAGTTTAATTGATTAATAAGGTTGATGTAAAATTATTTTAAATGCATATCAATTACACAAATTAACGCTTATCTTATTAAATGAAAAGCTGACATTATTTTTTAAATTTATGCTTCATTAAATTTGTGACAGATTTTAAAATATTTAGTGCAAGTATTTAAATAACAACAGCTCCAATTATAATTTTCAACTTAAATTTTTGTTTTACTTCTTCTTTCTACTTTATGCCAACATGACGATTTAATGAACCAATTAAAAATAATAATAATATATAATAAAATTTGATCAATTAAAAATTGCGTTTTGTAAATTCTGATGATAATAATGTCAAATTTAAACTACATTTACCTGAACAAAGAGTTGTTTTTGTTTTCTAATATTACCTTTTTTCCTTCATTTGGGGAACTAATAGTCCATTTATGTGATTAAAAAGACATTAATTTCTGTTTCGTTCCTACTAATTGCAAAATTATTAATAGATAATGATTAGAATTAAAATTAATTAGATAATAAAAATATTTCAAATGTGCAAAAGTTAATTTGATTAATAAGATTGACGTAAAAATATTTTTAATTCATATATTAAACAAATTAGAGAGTATCTAATTAAATGAAAATTATTTTTTAAACTTAAACTTTATGAATATTTGTTACAGTCTTTAAAATAATTAATGTCAGTATTTAAATAACAACAGCTCTAATTATATTTATAACTTAAATTTTGTTTTACTTCTTCTTTCTACTGTAGACCAACATGGCGAGTTAATGATCCAACATTACAACCATAATAATAATGATATAAATAAAGTTTGATAAATTGAAGATGCCGTTTTAGAAATTCTAATGATAACAACGGCCAATTTAAACTACATTTGACTGAACAAAACAACACTTTTCCATTGATCTGGAGAACGTATAGTAAATGTATGTGATTTAAATGGCCTGTGTTAAATTTTGTTTCTCTAATATTAATTACAAAATTGTTAATAAATAATGCTTTGAATTACATTTAATTATAGAATAAAAATATTTCAAATGTGCAAAAGTTAAATTCATTAATAAGGTTGACGCAAAATTATTTTAACTTCATATCAATTACAGAAATTAGAGAGTGTCTAATTAAATGAAAAAGCTGACATTATTTTTAAATTTAAGCTTCGTGAAATTTGTTACGGATTTTAAAATAATTAGTGCAAGTATTTAAATAACAACAGCTCCAATTATATTTATAAGCTTAAATTTTTGTTTTACTTCTCCTTTTACCGCATACCAACATGACGAGTTAATGAGCCAATTAAAAATAATAATTATAATATATAATAAAGTTTGAAATTAAAAATTTCAATTTGTAAGTTTATGATAATATCTTGGAATTAAAATTAATTACAGAATAAAAGTAATTCAAATGTGCAAAAATTAAATTGATAATAAGGTTGATGTAAAATATTTTAAATTCATATGAATTATAGAAATTAGAGCATATCTAATTAAATAAAAAAGCTGGTATTATTTTTTAAACTTAAGCTTTATGAAATTTGTTACAGATTTTAAAAATAATTAGTAGAAGTATTTAAAAATAACAGCTCCAATTTTAATTTTCAACTTAAAGTTTTATTTTATTTCTTCTTTATTTGGTATAGCAACATGGCGAGCTAATGAAGCAAATAATAGTAATATATAATAAAGTTTGATAAATTGAAAATGAGGTTTTGTAAATTTTGATGATAACGATGAAAATTCAAACTATATTTAACTGAACAAACAGTTATTTTTTTAAATATATTTTCATTCATTTAGAGAACTTATAGTTCATTTATGTCATTTAAAAGGCCTCTATTAATTTTTCTTTTCGCTACTATTAATTGCAAAATTATTAATAGATAATGCCTAGAATAAATATTAATTAACGAATAAAAACATTTCTTTTTATAATATCTATGAAGATATTTTTTTTTTCTCGCACATCTAAGTAAAATTGCATTGTAACATAATTAATAAATATTGATGTAAATTTCCTACTCTTACCCAATAAAAAGAGACTATATATATATATATATTGTGCTTCTTTTTAAATAAAAACGTAGCACTCTCTCCTCTTCTTTAAATCTCTAAAGCAAAGCACTTTATTTAAATCTAATAAACAAATAGAATTGGAATAAACAAGGACTTTGATGGATTTCAAAGAAACAATACAGCTGGAAAGACCTGGAAAATACCGGAAGTTGTTTTTCCTGCTTTTAAATCGTTCTAGATCACAAACAACCTTGTAAGGGAGGCACTCTTTTTTTTTTTTTTTTTGCACTGTTGAACAACAATTTACTTTTTTAAAACTATGCTTTTATGTGTTTGTGAAACGAATTTCTTTTTATTAAAAATACACAGGTAAAATTTTTCTCTAGCACCTAGTATTTAAACAAGAAAAAAACAATACACTCTAGAATAAATGTTGTTTTTTAAATCAAAGAACAAACATAAGTTTAAACACAAAATTTAAGTTTAATTTATTATTTAGAGTTCTTTGAATTTTTTAATTTAGTAATCATTCATATGTAGCTATTTATAGGTGCACAATATACTTCGAAAAACCTGAAAAACACCAGAAGTTGTTTTTCCTGCTTTTAAACGGTTTTAGATCAGAAGCAACCTTGAAAGGGATCCATGCATTGTTTTTTCACTAGTCAAAAACAGTTTATTTTATTTATTTTTTTAACTATGTTTTCGTACAAACGTATTTTAGAAACGTATTTCTTTCTAATAAAAATACATAAGTATTATTTTTCTCTAGCACCTAGTATTTAAAGAAGAAAAGTATACTCTAGAAAATAAATGTTGTCAAAAATAAACATTTAGTTGCACAAATTATAAATTTAATTCATCATTTAGAGATCTTTTAATTTTTTACTTAGTAATCATTCATGTGGGGATAATTATCTGTGCATATTTAAATGTGCATATTTTAATAACAACAATAATTATATATTGTTCATTTTTAAAGAAAAACATGGCATTCTCCTTTTCTTTAAATCTCTAAAGCAAAGCACTTTATTTAAATCTAATAAACAAATAGAATTAGAATAAACAAGAAAAAAACGAGGACTTGGGTGGATTTCCAACAAACAATTGAGTTGGAAAGACCTGGAAAATCAGAAACAACCGGATCCATGTTGTTTTTCCAATTTATTTTTGCCTTTAAATGGTTCTGGATCAGAAACAACCTTGTAAGTGATCCATTTTTTAAGCACTCTAAATTTTTCACTATTCAAAATAGTTTACTTTTAAAACAATGTTTTTCTACAAATGTGCTTAAATAAAAACGAATTTCAAAAGCACTTTATTTTTCTATTAAAATTACACAGGTATTATTTTTCTCTCGCACCTAGTTTATTTATACAAGAAAAAGGAATACTCTTGATACAAGAAAAGGAATACTTCTTGAGAATAAATGTTGTCAAGAAACAAACATTTAGTTTATGCGCAGAATTTAAATTTAATTCATCATTTAGAATTCTTTAATTTTTTTTTACTTAATAATCAAACTTGTATGGATATTTATATGGACATAATATAATGGCAATAACGTTATTATTATTATTCGTGATTGACAACAGGCATTTAAGTAATATTTTTTAAATAAAACATGAATGTAATATGACAGCATGAATATGTATTTTTAAAGTAGTTTACACTGTCTTGATGTATACCAATTATTTTCTTTTCTTCTAAAATAAATTTAACTTTTTTATTATTTCATTTTTATTTATAACATATACGAATAAAAGACAAAGATACATAATTTCACTAAAATTGAGAACAACAACAAAATTTATTATTTATCATTCATTAAATTCTCGTCACAATTTAAATTTTTTTAAATTTTAATTAAAAGCATATTTCCATTTACTTCTTTAAATGAGAAAATTTAAAATATATGTATGATAAGATGTATTACATTGTACTACTACAGTTGTGATCATTCAACTTGTTGCTATCATTCAGTCTGTTATAGTTCATTCGGTAAATAAATTTATAAAACAAATTTTTGCAAATAGTTTTATATTTTTTTTACTTAAAAATATTTTTTAAGTTGCAGAAGGTGATACTTATTTTTTATTAAAAACGTTTTTTTAAATAGTTAACAAGATATTTTTTAATGAATTTTTATAGTGGATATTTTTTCATTGGATTTGTCAGGATTGTCAGTATTGATTTTTAAAAAATATGAAACTTAAAAACTATAAAATAACTATTTCGTACGATAACATAAAAAGTTTCAAAAATTAAATTATTTATATATCAACAGTTAACAAAAAAATATATAAATATGATCGTATTAAATGTTGTATTTTATAATTTTTCTTTTTAAAAATTCATCTTTCAAAGCGTGTTTTTTTTTCTTGGCCATTAAACTGCAATTAAAGAATTTATTATGGTTTTTATTAAATAATATTTTAATAAATTATTAAATATTAATATGTATATACAATTCAATAATAATTGATGGAATTGGTTGAATTTACATATTTTACTCATATAAAACTTTGAAAATATATGAATTATTTAAATAAGTATTTAAAGGCATAAGCAAAAAAGCAAGCAAAATTTGCTTCAAATTAATTTCCTTCAAAATAATAAGATAAATTTAATAATTGTTAATAATTTTTTATTTTTAATTTAGCTATGCAATCTTTAAAACTTATTTGATTCACAAATTTTGAAAGATTTCTTTAAGCATTAAGTAAAAATTAGTATCTTAAAATCCACTAATTTTTATTTTAAAAATTCCGTCGAATATTATATATTTTCATAAATAAAGCTTGCAATCTAAAATAGTAATAAAATAGTAATAATATATATATTGTAAGGGAATTTTATCTTTTGCAAGATGATTTCTCAAAATCCAAATGTTTATTTTTCTTAATTGATTTGCAGTTGTAATGGAAACGCATCATACTGATTCCAAAGCACTTTAAATTAAGCATTCCAAAATCTTCCTCTTCTGCAGAATCCTTAATTTAGCTGACCTGTCTTTAAAAAGCTATTAATTTATTATTATTATTATTATTTCAAATTTCGAAAAATTCTTAAAAATCAAGTGAAAATTATTATCTTAAAATCCATCAATTTTTATTTAAAAAATTCAACGAATATCATATATTTTCATGAAAAAAAAAAAGACTTGAAATATAAAATATTTTCATCCAGATGTAAATATGTTTCAAGTGCAAGATATTTCCTCACAATCCAAATATTTATTTTTCATAATTGATGATATACAGTTGTCATGGCAACGTATTATACTGATTTCAAAGAACTTTAATTTAAGCATTCCGAAATCTTCCTCTTCTGCCGATTCTTTAATTTAATTTTCCTATATTTAAAAAGCTATTAATTTTTTTTATTATTATTATTTTTCTTTTCACAAAATTTGAAAAAAAAAAAATTCTTGAAATATTAAGTGACAATTAGTTTCTTAAAATCCACTATTTTTAATTTTAAAAATTCCACTGAATATCATATACTTTAATTAAAAAACCGCTTGAAATCTATTTTCATCCATATGTAACTATGTTTCATGTGCAAGATATTTCCTCATAATCCGAATGTTTATTTTTCTTAATTGATGTGCAGTTGTCATGGAAACGCATTATACTGATTCCAAAGCACTTTAATTTAAGCATTCCGAAATCTTCCTCTTCTGCGGATTCCTTAATTTAGCTGACCAATCTTTAAAAGCTATTAATTTTTTATTATTATTATTTTCTTTTCACAAAGTTTGAAAAAATTCTTTAAAAATCAATGGTAAATTAACATCTTAAATTCCATTAATTTTTATTTAAAAAATTCTACCGTATATCATATATTTTAATAAAAAAAAACGCTTGAAATCTAAAATATTTTCATCCATATGTAACTATGTTTCACGTGCAAGATATTTGCTCACAATCCAAATGTTTATTTTTCTTAATTGATGATGGGCAGTTGTCATGGTAACGCATTATAACTGATTCCAAAGCACTTTAATTAAGCATTCGAAATTCTTCCTCTTCTGCGAATTCCTTAATTTAGCTGACTTATCTTTTAAAAAGCTATAAATTTTTTATTATTATAATTTTTCTTTCCACAAAAATTCTTTAAAAATCTAGTAAAAATTAGTTTCTTAAAATCCATTAATTTTTAATAAAAAAATTCTGTCGAATATCATATATTTTTATAAGAAATGTTTTCAATCTAAAATATTTTCATCCATATTTAAATATGTTTCAAGTGCAAGATATTTTCTCACACTCCAAATATTTATTTTTTCTTAATTGATAATGTGCAGTTGTCATGGAAACGCATTATACTGATTCCAAAGCACTTTTAATTTAAGCATTCCGAAATCTTCCTCTTCTGTGGATTCCTTAATTTAGGTGACCTATCGTTAAAAAACTATTACTTTTTTATTATTGTTATTATACTTTTCACAAAGTTGAAAAAAAAAAATTTTAAATCAAGTGAAAATTAGTAACATAAAATCAATTAATTTTTATTTAAAAAAATTCTGTTGGATATCATATATTTTCATAAAAAAAACGCTTGAATTCTAAAATATTTTCATCCATATGTAATATGTTTCAAGTGAATTTTAACGTTTGCAAGATATTTCCACAAAAATCCAATTGTTTATTTTTCTTAATTTATACGCAGTTGTCATGGAAGCGCATTATACTTTATTTTAAGCATTCCAAAATCTTACTCTTCTGTAGATTCTTTAATTTAATTGCCCTATCTTTAAAAAGCTATTAATTTTTTATTATTGTTATTATTTTTCTTTTTCACAAAGTTTGAAAAAATTCTTTAAGCATTAAGTGACAATCAGTATTTTTAAAATCCATTTTTTTTTTATGTAAAACAATTCTACCGAATATCATATATTTTGATAAAAAAAACACTTCAAATTTAAAATATTTTTATCCATATGTAACTATGTTTCAAGTGCAAAGATATTTCCTCACAATCCAACTGTTTATTTTTCTTAATTGATGATGTGCGGTTGTCATGGTAACGCATTATAACTGATTCCAAAGCACTTTAATTTGAGCATTCCGAAATCTTCCTCTTCTACTGATCCTTCAAGTCAAGCGGAATCACTTTACAGCTTAATATTTCAGGATTAATTCAGGCATAAGAGCCAACCAGAGATTACCCACTCTGTGTCTGCAACCATCGCCACTAGATGGCTCCCCGTCGCCGTCCAGTGTTCCCATTTCAGAATTCCCTCCAAAACATTTCATCAATCGAATAATCCTTAAAAAACAAAATATAGGTCACCAAATATTTCCCCCTAACCGGACCTAAATTAGGCAATTTTTTTTTAAAAAATTTTTTGTCTCTAATTCATTGCTGCTTTAATGATAGATTGCGGGGTAAAAATCGAGAGATCTATTTTGCCCGAAAAGGAATTTTGATTACCCGCCTTTCTCCTATCGATTCTCCTATGAGATGCAGAAATCCTGAGCAAGCCTGCAGGGTTTAAAGCTAGCTAGTGTAGCTAGAGATGTGAGCTGGTGAGAAATGCTACGACTCTACACTGCCGTACAGTAGAACAATTCATCCCTCCTACACTACATCCATGCTTCAAGCTTCTTAACAGTCCTTTTCCACAAGTTAAAAAAGCAGCATCCGAAAATTTACCTGCAGAAACGACTCTGCTATACCGTCCCAAAAAGTGTCGCATACTTAATTTTGAAAAGGCATAGAGCGCTATAAAGTTACCACCGTTGTAACTAAAAATATATATATATATATATGTAATCTTTTTCAACGAAACCGTCTTTTCGATACCGTACCTGATTCTGAAATGTTGGTAAATGCTTCTCGCACTACATCCGTCTCTGACTTTATTTAGTCTACTTTTCCGTGTGCATATATATATCATTAATTCGTCCTTCACTAAATTTTTCTTTCGCTCTGCTCATATGTAAGATGAACTGTGGTGTTGCAAGAGTGAGAGTTGGAGCTGGAATATAGCTATGGAATTGTGTTTTGACCTTTGTAGAGGTAAGATTTTTTTTTTTAATGTTTAAAAACGTACACCCTTTTTAATAGCGCTATAAGACATTTTTCTCTCTTAAAATGTGAAAAAAAAAAAATGTTGCATTTTTCATAAAATTTAATAACATAAAATGAATCGTTTAAAGGTTTAACAATGGTATTGGTTTTTAATTGAAATTTTACATAATTCATAATCAAACTTTTTATTGTCGATTTTTTTTGTGTGAATTTTGATTATAAGAAATAATTTTTTTCCAAAAATTATAGCTAAGAATAGTCGGGTAAAATTCATTAAAATAGAAATTTTTATAGTAGGCAGATACATGTATTGCACATAAACACCCTCAATTCTGATAAAAAAAGAAGAAAAAAAACGATGCAATTGTTAACCCATTAAACGATTATATATAAAATTGAATATCTTAAAACGAATCGTTTAAAGGTTTAATAATGGCATTGTTTTTTAATTTAAATTTTACATAATTCATAATCAAACTTTTTACTGTCGATTTTTTTTTTTTGTGTGAATTTTGATTATAAGAAATAATTTTTTTCCAAAAAATTATAGCTAAGAGTAGTCGGGTAAAATTCATTAAAATGGAAATTTTTATAATAGGCAGATATATATATTGCACATAAACACACTCAATTCTGATTAAATGAAGAAAAAAAAAAGATGCAATTGTTAAACCAGTAAACGATTATATATAAAATTAAATAACATAAAATTAATCGTTTTAAAAAATGTTTTAACAAAGGTATTGGTTTTTAATTTTAATTTTACATAATTCATAATCAACTTTTTATTGTGGAATTTTATGTGAATTTTCATTATAAGTAATAATATTTTTTTTTTTCCCAAAAAATATTGCTAAGAACAGTCGGTTAAAATTCATTAAAATAGAAACTTTTATAGTAGGCATATATATGTATTGCACATAGAAATACTCAATTCTAATACATATTATCACAACACATTTTATTCGGGATTTTTTTAATTCAACAAAAAGTAATTTTCAATTTTATTTACTATATTTGTAGAGGTAAGATTTATTTTTTAATGTTAAAAACGCACACCTTTTTTATAGCACTATAGGACATTTTTCTCTATTAAAACTGTGAAATAAAACACGTTGTTAAACCATTAAATGAGTCATTTTTTATAAAATTAAATAGCTTTATAACACATATATAAAATTATATAACATAAATCATCACATAATATGACTCATTTAATGGTTTAACAAAGGTATTGGTTTTCAGTTTAAATTTTACATAATTGAAAATTAATCTTTTATATTCGAATTATATAGCTGAATATATTTGCACATATATATTTCGATATTTTTATATAGTCGAATATATTTCGAATTTTTTTGTGTGAATTTTGATTCTAAGAAATAATATTTTTTTTTTAAAAAAAAATATTTTTAAGAGTAGTCGATTAAAATTCATTAAAATACAAACTTTTATAGTAGGCAGGTATATGTATTTTTGCACATAGAAACACTAAGTTTTTTTGCACATAGCATACTGAATACTATATTTTTTTGCACACTGAAACACACGTAAATATATTTTCACAACTCATTTTATTCGGGATTTTTTAACAAGTGAAAAAAAGTAGTTTTCAAATATAGTTAAATATAGAACAAAAATCGAATTATTTTGATGCAGAAGTCTATAAAATGTATTAATGTAGAATGCCTGTGTTATTCTGTAAAAAAAAAAAAAATCATTCTGTTAATATTTCTTTGTAGGTAAGAATTTTAAAATCAATTTTTTTTTAGGCTTGAGTTTTTTACTAAACAATTACATTGAGTTTCCAAAAAAATTGCATTAGTCATCATCAAAAATCATAAAAGTGCAAATTTAAAATATAGTACCCGATAAATTTAAGAATTATTAAGTAAATTAGTTAAATAATATGTTAAATATTCAAAATTTCAATATAAATGTAAGAGATTATAGTGCCTCCATTTTATTTTTTCTACATATTTTTATAATATAACTGGCTAGAAAAAAATTGTTTCATTGCAAGTAGCATAGAATGTTTTAAAAATCCTAAATCCCAAATAAAAATTAAAAACATAAAAATCGAATAGTAAAATTATATAATCTTCAAAACTAAATACAAAATTCTCATGAAAGGAATTCATATCAAAATGCACAGAAGGAACTTTTTAAGAATTATACAATCATTAATTAGTAAAAGGTTAAGAATCATACATTCATTAATTAGTAAGATTAATAATTATACAATTATTAATGAATAAAATTAAGAATAATACAGTCATTAGTTAATAAGATTAGGAATTGCCCAATATTTTTCAGGGTAAATAAAAAAAAAACGTTAAAAGCAAAAATTTTCTAAAAGTGTCAGCTGAAAATTCAATAAAATGTTTGTTATGAATTTCTCTTTGAATTTGCAGAAAATGTAATATTTATGCCAGTTTAGGCCTATAGTATGAGTCTATGTTCAATTTTTTAAAAAATTATTTGAGTAATAAATGCTATAAGCTCAAAGTTTCAGTTATTTGTAACGTCAATAGTTGTATATTTAAATTTTTATGAAAATAATTTTAAAAATGGAAAAATAATAAAGTTTTAGTATAATAATTTTTAAATGTTGTAATTAAATGAATTTTAAATAATTCTTTAAAATTACGAATAAAAAATGTATTTGAAATGAATATAATGCTTGTGTAAAATTATTAAGTAAACATATATAAGTACATAAATATTCATAATCTGATTTTTTGTACGATCTAAATAACACTGGAGTTATTTATTGTTTGTTTTTTTTTTTTTTTGCTTGATTTAGAAACCTTTCATGTGTGGTATGTTTTTAGATGAACAAAAATTAACATAATGTTAGATGATTTTTTTAAATAATTGTTCAGAAGTTAAAAAAGTAAAAAGAAAACTATTTATAAATAAAAGTTATTTCTTATTTTAAAAAATAATCAACAGTGTATAAAAATATGTTAGCGTGTATATTATTTTGAAACTATCAATATCAAATATAATTTGTACATTAAAAAACATTCTTGTAACATTTTAATAATACAACAAATATGTTTGAAATTTGTATGAAATTTCTTATAAAAATAATTTAATACTCTTAACTATAATTGCCTAGGAAATTTTAGACATTATTGTATATTCTTAATTTTATTGCATGCAATTTGAAATCTATGTCAAATATTATATTCAAACCCACCATTTTTTTAAATTATGCAGTAATCATAATCAGATTTAAGATATATTTCAATAATAACTATTCTTAGAAAAAAAAAACGTGCTGTTTAATTAATATTTTCCAACGAATAAAAAAAAAAATTCCTTATCTATGATCTATTGACTGATACAAAATAACCACGTATTATATCCTGAAATAAGCTTAGATGAAACTTTAGTCTCTAAAACGACAAAATCTCCAATCAAAATCTTAAGCTTATTTTTGTTTCTTCGTACCTTTCAGAGGAAAAAGAAAAAGGTTTCACAGAATTACAGAAAAACAGTTTTTTTTTGTTTATTTGCTTGTAAGGAGGTTATATTCCCTATTATTTAACTCTCTATATAATGTATTTCATTTTTACATTTTTATAAATGTAATTTTTATTTTTATGAATGTCATGTAATTTATAGTAAAGGCGCTTTTTAAAAACATCACTGAATAAAATCTTACCCTCAAACCTCAAACATAAAATTCATATTTAATATATTATTTAATGAGATATATTTTATAATTTAATTGCTATACTCTTAGTTTTAAAATCAAAAATATTTAAATGCTTTACATAGATTTTATATTAAATTTTATTTTTGAATTACTATGTATTGAATGATTCGATTTAATATTGATTTTTTTTTTATCATTTTAGATTATTTTTGTACATTATTCAATTTGCTGAAAAATTTTTAAAACAACTTGCAACTAATACAGATATTGTTCTTCATAATATATAAAATATTAAATTGTTTTAAATTCTTTATTTAATTAATAAAGCAACCATTTGTGCTAATTTATTATCGCATATAGAATGTTACCCCTTTTATTGATTTATTAATAAAAAGGTTATTTTATTATGATTTTTAGAAGTAAATATGATTATAATTTTCTATGTTAGCATTATAATTTTTTGTTTTTGGTTAATTATTTAATAAATAGTAACTATTGTAAAATAAAAGAAAATATTTTTGGTAATGTTGAATTAAAATTCATATTCTATTTAACTACAAAGTGAACTAATAATTTACTAAAACCTATATAAAATTAAAACATTTTATTAAAATGAAACGGAAATATTAATGTGTTATTGATATTTTTGTATGAAAATTTTTGAAATATTATAAATATGTATCGGATTTGTTTTTAAACAATTTTCACGAATTTGTTGGCTTTCCTTTACTTAAAACTAAAATTTGTAATTTTAATGTGTTTACTTCATTAGCATTTTTATTAGTTTAATGCTAATGAAGTTTTTAAAGTTGATTTTTTTATAGAAATGCTGGGATTCATACATAAAAATATATTTAAAAACGTATACAAAAACATATATATATATATATATAACAAATTTAAAAATATTTATAAATGTATATATATATATATATATATAATATTTTTTTAATTAAAAGATTTTCTTAAAATGGTTTATTTTTTAAATATTATACTATGCATTTAGTTTCATAACATATAAACATTTGAAACTTTTGAATCACTTTAAAAATGCAAATGGTAAATATTTACTATAATATACTAAAAAGAAAGAATTCTTGATGAAAATTATTATTTAAAATTTAATATACCTTCATTATTATTTTAATTATGAAATTTTTATGCTTTAATATTATATTTAAAGTGTTTTGATAGCATATTTTATTTAATTGGACGCCAAATTCTGTTGCAAAGTTATAGTTTCTAAGTGCGCATGCTCATAACATAATTCACTATTGATTATCAAATCATAGTATACGTAAAATACACAATCTGTAATTTTAATTTTATTTAAAACACAATTATAAGTAATTATTTATTAAAACTATTATTAATCGTTAGATTTTATTGGATTATTTCTTTTAACCTGGTAAAATATATGTTATTTTAAATATTTATATTAAATAGAAATCGATGAATTATAAAATTGCATCAACCTATAGTAGACTAAAATGCTAATTATAAGTATTTTCATGACAGGTACATAACAAATGAAATTCTGAATTCAAAAAAAGAATAGTACGCATTCCTCTGGAAGTAAACGACTTAAATTAACTGAACGAAAGTACATTTATTTTTAGAAGCAATCTAAACCAGTTTGCCCTACTTTCTTTCTCGTAATGTGCCATTTTGTTCTATAAATAGAACACAGAACTAATCAAGCCTTTTGGACATCGAAAATGGCTCACTGGAATATGTAGATGGTACCACTAAGTAGTCCTCTACTTTTACAGTATTTTAACCTCCGTGAATGGGATTTTAATTTTTTCAACTCACAGAAACAACGTTCAATTACAACTTTTCATCATTGGCTCGTTCATTATTTTTTAGATCGGATATTCTTATGAATTCGTTCATATTATGTGGTGTTTATAACATCGTTTCTTGCGGTTTTTCTACATTAAAAATAACTCCACATCATCAGATAATATTATAAATAAAGCCAAATAGCTCGCCAATGTTGCCAAACTTCTGGCTAGTTTCAGGGTTCTTCCCTGTTTTTTACCAGACGCGATCCTAATTTCAATATTTCGTAGAATTCCCAAGATTCAATAAGTTGAATATATAATTTTCCTGAGTCATTTACCCTGTTTTATAAAAATATTAGTCTTTAATTGAGAGAATAGGGAAATGTTTTTTTAAATACAAATGCTCAATTAGTACTTTTTCATCATTAGTTCATTCACTGTTTTTAGATCGGATATTCTTATATGAATTCGTTCATATTATGTGGTGTTTATAACATCGTTTCTTTTATTTTTTTTTACATTAAAATAACTACATCATCAGATAATATTATAAATAAAGCCAAATACCTCGCCAATGTTGCCAAATTTCTCGCTAGGTCCCAGATGCGTTCTAATTGGAATATTTCTTAAAATTCAAAAGATTCAATGTGTTAAATATGTAATTTACCCAGTTTTTATAAAATATTAGCCTTTAATTAATAGAAAAGTGAAATTTGACAACAAAAATGTTCAATTAGAACGTTTTCATTATTGGTTCGTTCATTATTTTTAGATCGAATATTCTGATACGAATTCGTAAATTTTATAAGGTGTTTATCACATCCTTTCTCGGCTTTTTTCCCTACATATCATCAGATAATAATATAAGTAAACAAAATACCCTCTTAATGTTGCCAAACTTCTATCTAGGTTCAAGTTCTTCCCTTTTTTACATATGCTTTTTAATTAGAATATTTAGTAAAATTCAAAAGGTTTCAATAAATTAAATATGCATTCTTGTGTTATTTGCCCAATTTTAAAAAATATTAGTCTTTAATTAATAAAAAATAAAAATTGTCTTCGCTTAACAACAAAAATGCGCAATTAAAAAATTTTTTTCTCATTGGTTCATTAATTATTTTTAGATCAGATATTCTTACATGAATACGTTCATATTAAATAGTGTCTATAACATCGTTTTTGGCTTTTTTTTTATATTAAAATAACTACACATCATCACATAATTTTTATAAATAAAAGCCAAATACCTTGCCAATGTTTCCAAACTTCTCTCTAGGTTTAGAGTTCTCTTTTTAGTCTTTAATCAATAGAAAAAGGTAAATGTTTTCATTTTGCAACAAAATGTTTCAATGTTCTTATTTCGAAATTAAATAAACACTTTACTTTATTTTAAAAAACTATTATATTACTCTTCATTTACTCTACATTTTTTCTTTAGACCCGTAAAAATTTTATTAAACAGTTTTTAGTAAATTTAAGATTTTTGTACTTAAACTCCATTGATTTTAATAATAAAAAATTGCAAAAATATATTTTGAATCTTTGTTTTAAAAAGTTTCATGGAAATATCTAACAAATCATAATATTTTTATGTTTTTATTTATATAAAATAACGTTATCGTATGTTCATTAAATTTCATTTAAAAATAACATTTTTTTTTTTATTTTTATTTAAGATTATATGTATGCCAGCCCCTATGTTTTTCAATTGTTTTTAAAATAAATTAATTTTTAAGGGTTGTTTGTTTTTTTAATCCCCCACACAAGAAGTATCTGGTCAATTTAACTTATCTTAATACAAATTAATTTAAATATTTTATTCAAGATATCAATGATTTAAATAAAAAAAGATAATCGAGATTTTTTCATCTGTAATTTTTTGAAATTGAACTCGCTATGCTACTTTAGGAGGTCGTGTTTGATTATTTGAATCATAAAGAAAATTTGTAATAATGACCTAATTTAGGAAGAGATAAAACTGTAGAAACTGATAATTAATGGAGATTCATAAAAATATGTAGATGAAAGGATTTTAAAGCAAAAATATTAAGATTTCAGAAAATATTAGTTTAGTAAAATAATTTTTCGTGTTGAAAATAAACCAATAATTGATTTTTAAATTTGGGTGGTTATTTGTTTATTTTCGATAAGTTGAAATTGAAATTTTCCTTCCATACTCGTTCTCTTTTCATAAGAGATACTTATTTTAATGCTGTAGTATATACTAATAAGTATTATATTCTAATTATTAATAATTAGAATAGTTATTAACAATTAGAATATAATACTAATAGTTAATACGTAGAATGGTTATGAATGCAAGAAATATTATGTTTGATGTTGTTTATTACATTCACAAATTCCTTTTTTTTTTACCGTTAAAAAAGGGTTTGTCAAAATGTAACGATTTTTCAAATGTTAAATTTCACAACATTTTATTAGTAAGGTTTTACTGATACTAGAGTTAAAACGCCTAAAAGTGTTATTTGGCGGAAAAAAAGACTCACAAAATAGTTTTTCGATAAATATTTTTATTCTCAACTCACGTTTGTTTCGAGAGATGCATGTCTGTTCTTTAAATTGGTAAAGAATTAAATATATGTGTGCATTAAATTAAACGAATTCAAAATTTTAAATTATAGGATTTTTCGATTATCACTCAAAAAAGGCTCCCGCAAGATAATATTTTTTGAAATATATAAACAAAAATTCTGAAGTTTGCAGTTTAAAAATTCTGAACACTTAAAATAATGAGGATATTAAACTAATCGTTCAATGAACGAATTGTTGTCACAATTTTAAAAGCATACATTTAAACGTTCGCCATTTTCTTTCTTCTTTTTTGTTTTGAAGTAAGGGAAGTCCTTTGGTACCTGTGGAAAAAAAGATACATATTATCTTAAAGTGCCATTTTTTAAATTTTTTATATTTTAGTTAATATCTCAAAAATTAAAAGTGTTTGAAAAATCTAAATGAACGATCTGTTTTGCTTGGATTGTCAGAAATGTTTTTGATATAGCTTACTGTTCGACTCTTTTTTTAAGGAGATACATAATAGTATAGATTAAATATTAATTTACATGATAAAATTATTCTTTTCAACAAAAACGATTTTGAATAATGTATTATTATTTTCTTTTTAAAATGCAAATAATAAGTAGGTTAAATTATTGATTAATTCATTGAAGGATACCAACTATTTGTCTACGATTCATTAAATGCAAGGTATATTATTATTTAATTTAGATTATTTAATGCTATTTGATTATTCGTTGCTGATTGATTAATCCAATTTCTTACTAAATTCTGGTTATTAGAATTACATAGTGTTCTTTCATTATTCAAATTATTTACTTCTGTTTCGTAACTTTTTAACTATTTACGCTTTTTAAGATTTTTTTTTTCTTAAAAGGCATTTTGTTACATTAGATAAATTATAAACAACATTGGAAACCGTATTTTTTAAAAATAATGACTTGTATTGTACCTTTTTTTTCAATTAGTTTTACGTATGTGTGGAAAATTCACTTATAAGAGAAAAACATCGCTCGGTCACCGTAAATATAAACGCTACCATAGTGAAAAGAAAATTGTATTAATGTTGTTTGCTCGGAATTTTTAAAAATTGAATTTCCAAAATTAGGACACAAATTTTGATTATCATCTTAACGTTTCTTTTCTTATTGAAATTTTAAAATAATTAAAATCATATTATTATTAGTGATTTAATTATTTGTATAACAGAAAGTCATCAGTATCATCATCTGACAATAACATGTATATTCTACGCAAGCAATTTTGTGTATTAGAATCATAAAAGCAAAAGTTTCGGCATCACACTTTAGCTCTCTAGATAATTTTATTTACATTGTAAATTTCCTTCCTCGATCGTGTAATTTAAATCCGCGCACCCTGAAACAAAAAATTGTCATTTATTTATCATCAAACGATTATCATTCTCCTCAAATCTGAAAAACACCATGCAATTAAATTTTTGTAAAGTTATTTATTTCATCATGATGATTTTTTTCAAGGTGGATAATTACTTCGAAAATATACTGATTTTGATAATGGTCTTTGAAGATGGCATTCTGCTTAAACTCTCGGTGATCATTTGGAAATGGTCACATCTCCCAGACACATTCAATTAGATACGTCTGTCTCTTTACTTGGACGATTCTGCTGATTTGCTTTTTGGCTGATTGAAGATATTTCCAATTAAAAGTTCAAAGCCCTGTCTAGATAGATATTTTGTTACTTACCGTCTTTTCTTCAACCGAGAATTTTTTTTTTGGAAGCATGGTAATCTTTTTAAAAATTATTATTTATAATCTGTAACCTTCAGAACAATCAATGCATCTTTTTATTTTTAATTTTCAATAAGACCTTGATCATGTAAATGTTTCTTAAAATAGATGATCGAATCAGTTATGGAAGTTAAGGATACATGGATTAAGACAACATGATTGTTTGCTGTCAATTAAATCCTGGATTTGTATTCGAAGTTATTCGTAGAAAAATATCCTTTCAGTAACCTAAAATTAAAAATATTTTGATTCAATATTTTAAAATGTTTAAGGGTCTTCCAAAATTCTTAGATGTGCACCTCAAACAATTTATATTAACTTTTAAAATATGGAAATTAGGATGCTTGGATTAAAAGCAAAATGATTGTTTGATGTCACTTAAATCCTGGATTTGTAATCGAAATCATCTGTAGAAAAAAAGGTCTTTTCAAGTAATATTTTATTTTATATTTTTTCTTAATTAAAAGTTATCTTGCAACTATATACCATGCTTCTTAATTTAAAGTTATCGTAATAATAAAAATAACTTATGTTTATTTTAAAATATATAAATAGATATCATAGAATTTGGATAACTATATATTCATTAAAATGAAAATATCAATCTTTCAAGAATGATATTTTTATTGATTGATTGATATTAGAATGAAAATATCAATCTTTCAAAACTGATATTTTTGCTGTCGCCCCCAGATAAGAAAATTTAAAAAATGGTTGATATTTTTCATTCTAATGAATATAAAAAGGCATCCAAATTCTTTGATATCTATTTATATATATTTTTTATTTAAAAAAATCACATTATTTTATGAGTATTTAAAAGAAAAAAAGTTATTAAAAAGTTATTTTGATTTTTCTTTTTCGTTAATGTTATAATTAGGACAAATATTACATAAATTTTTTACCACAGCGAAAATATGAAAACCCCAATTTATCTAAATTTTCTCATTTGCTAAAATTAAATGGCCTCTTTCTTCAATTTTTGTGAATAATTGAATTTAAATATTAAATTGATAGATTAATTGATGATGAATGATTTACAAATAAGTATTCCAATTGCACAAATGATAAAATATATA
>BPLR01007353.1:0-19035 GCA_021605095.1 Caerostris extrusa
AATGAAAATCATTGTGATTTTGTGAAACTGAGAGAGATGTTAATTCGAACTAACATGGAGGACATGCGAGAACAAACTCATGCAAGACATTATGAATTGTATCGGAGAATGAGATTGGAACAGATGGGCTTTTCAGATGTTGGTGCTGATAATAAGCCAATTAGCTTTCAAGAAACATATGAGCAGAAACGGCAAGAGCATCTTTTGGTAAGTCACTCTATTAATTGATTTATATATTTTCACAATTAATATATCTTAATTCAGAAGCACAGTAATCTCTCTTTAACTCAGTACATTCAGGACTACAGAAGTGGAAAATCTGTGCCTAACTGCTCCATAATTCATCCCTTGTTACATTCTGCTACAAAAACCGCAAATTTGCATTCCTGTGCCAAAAACGAGATATTTTCTTTATTTTGATTTACTAATAAGTTGAAATAACATAATATGAATGGGCCTATCTACAGGCTACATTTAAGATCATTATTAGATGGGATAAGAATTAATCAATGGTGTAAGAGTTCTGCTTTTATGGCGTTTCTGCTGCTGATGAATGAAGTGGTATATGGGGATGTGAAGCAACAAAGACTATAATCCCTAATCACTATATATATGAACAGTTAGTTTTTTCCTTATTTTTAATATGTCACTCTCCACAATGCTCTACGATCGTGTTAGACCGGGACCTACGGTTTAAAATGGATTCCGAACCACTACAAACATCCGTGGCACCGCCTGGACTCGAACCCGAAACCTGTGGTATGAGCGCCAGAGCGCTAGCCACTCGGCCATTCAGGCCCTGCGTTTGTGCTGGCGATAGGGTTTATTGCTTATGTCAACATTTGTCATAGGGTGAAAAATTTTTTTAAATGATTCAAATCTATATCATGGCTCCATATATTGTTCTTTATAGGAACAATTAGGATAAATATTTTGTGAACTAATACTACTGAATGTTTCTACAATAACTATTTCAAATAAATTATTAAATTTAAATTAATTTAAAATTTTATTAATATTTTACATTAGTAAATTATTGACCTCTATGCATAATTTTTATTTTTTAAAAATATTTGAATTTTCTCTGCAACTAATGTTTTGTCTTTTTTTTTTATTATCTTGTTAGATATCCAAATTTTAAAATAATTTTCAAATTAGCTGTAATCTGTCATGTGAAGGATAAAAGCAATTCTTTATTTCCCATTTATTACTCAAATTGAATATAAGCACATTTCTATATGAAATTCAGAAAATTTTTGTGGTTTAGTACCACTAGAAATAATAAAATTCTCAAAAATAAGATTTGTTACATAATATTTAAAAACATATTTATGACATTTATCCATTATTTGCCTATACATACTTATTGTTTATTCTTCATATGCATCACATATTGGAATTTTTTCAAAATTGATACATATAATTTTATATTTCATTTTATAACTAAAAAAAAACACTACTTTTGCTTATACAAATAGAAATAACTTATAGTAAACATATGAGCATTTTTTTTTTCTTATGCAATCAAAACTCATATATCATTTTATGCTTTTAAATTTAAAATAAATCTTTTATTTCTTACTACCATTTATTTAAAATAATTTGTATTTCAATTAAATAACATATTTATTGTAAAAATAGCATGCCAAAAGTGAGTTCAGAGAAAAATTTAATATATTTTTTTCTATGAAATAATTGAATAATCATACTTTTATATGAAATCCATTAAAAAATTGGTACAATGTTCCCATTAAAAATATTCATTGCTAAGGATTCCAAAATATTCAAAAATTGCTGGAAGGATAAAGAAAAATTGTTAGCCTTTAAAAAATACAAAAAGTATTAATAAATACATCCATTAATTACTGAAATGTAGCCAATTCATTAATGGATGTATTTATTAAATAAAAAGTTACATTATTATCTATGCATTAAAGAAAAATTAATTAAGTATTGAATTTCGAATATCATATGAAATGATTGAGTTTATAATTTGGAACAAATCATGATTTTATTTCATATCAATCAAATGATTGCTAAATAATATAAAATTAATTTGCATATGTCTTGAAGTATGCAGAACCGTTAATGTAAAAATATACTGCTATAAACCACACAGAGAGAAAGCTACTACACAAATGTAATTTGCCCTACTACAAAAATGCAATTTGCCCAGCTACGAAAATCATTTTTTGTTTTTCCACCTCTGGGACTACAACTGTGTAGGATTAGTAATTTTGTCAGATTATTCAGTGTCAATATGTTTTTAAAGGGGATATCAAGATAAAGCACTTTAAATAAAAATTTAAACCGTTTAAACTTACATATTTTATGCACATTCTGAATTTGTGTAGATATAAATATCTCACAATGTAGTTGACATTCTAGCAACTATAAAATCTAAAATGCAAGCAGCGCTGGGTTGCTATCTGACTGACAAGGTTAACAAACGCCATACAAAAAAATGCTTAAGCAAGGGCTCTATAGGTGCCAGATTGTATAATGTGCCGAATTATTGGCATTCATGTACATGAAATACATAAAATGAGTTATAGAATTAAGTACTGATATTTAAAAAAAAAAAAAAAAAAAAAAGAGTTCATTTATGCAAGTAAATGCTAGGTGAGGTTTAATGTAATAGCAAATGTAAAAAATGTTTTTAAAAGGTAATTTTTTCAATTTTTATCTGCTTGCAAAAATAGCAAAATAATTTTGTTTAATTACAAAAATGTATTTATGAATCAAGTTATAAAAGGATTCATGGAAACTATTTATTGATTTACAGAAACTACAAAGAAAAGAGGAAGAAATACGTCAAATGTTTGTTGAGAGAGTAAAAGAGAAAGAAACTGAATTGAAAGATGCTGAAAAAGAAGTAATTATTTTTTATTTCTTTGATCAGATTTGGTAATTTATGAAAGATATTTTGTTTTAAACAAATTCCAAATTTTTTTATTTGTATAAAATATTTTTAATATGTACAGTAGAACCTCTGTAAGTTGAACTTCAAGGGAGACGCCAAATAATTTGAGTTATTGAGTTTTCGACTTACGCGGCTATTGTGAGGAAATATTCGACTTGTAGAGATTTAGATTCTTTCTAACTTATTTTGAGTTAAGAGGTAAAATAAATAAAAATTCAAGTTACAGAGGTAATACACATGTTTATTTGCAACTTAAAAGTTATATTATGTACTACAATAAAAAATCAAAATAATTCCGAAACAACCTTAAAATTAAAAATATTATGTATTAAAAAAGTCAGTTAGTTTTGCTTTAGAAGGGACATGTTTGCTGCGAGAAAAATAGTCGGAAGTTTCTTGCTATGCTTCCCACCATGGCATCGATCATTTTTAAAAGTTAAAGTCTTATCAGGAAGACATTTAAAAAAAAGTCCTATTTCATCAGCATTGAAGATATTGTCAGGTTCATAGCCATGTAACAAGCCTTGTAAGTCGCTTTTCCATTTGTCACAGGTTTCAATGTTGTCACTTGCACTTTCTCCACAAACTTTCTTGAAAACAAGTTCATGTCTTCATTTGAACTTTTTAGCCATCCATTACTGGCCTGAAATTAGCCAGTCCCAGTGATTTAGAGTACATTTCGACTTTTTTCGTAACAGTGGTCCACTGACACTTGATGTTTTGGTTCCGACACTGCTTAAACTGTTTAAGTAAGCACTCCTCCAAGCCGGGAAATTCTGCAATTCGTTGTCTATTGCAGGACAAACTTTGACCATTTTCAATTTTTTTTTCATGATGCCTGATTCTTTTTTTATTATTTTTGACAGAGTACTCATTGGTAGGCCAAATTGTTAAGCAACGTCTTTCTTCTTTTGACAACTCTTCACGGCTTCTTCAAACTTTTCAGCGAGAGTCAAAGTTTTCAGTTTACATTTCACAGCAGTCATTTTTTAACAATATAATTCGTATACTGTTGTTAAAATAGATGTGTATTGCAGTAAAAGCCAAACTACTTCGGATATTTTTGCAATCGACAACAAATTTGCTTCGCTAGCTTTCAAATGAAATCAATGGCAATAATAAGAATATTTCATAGAATTGGTTATTCTATTTATTGTATACTCATACATTGTTTTCTAAGAAACAATGACGTGCATTGTCGGCAAATCCTTAAAGTCTGTAACTTATTTTCTTCGAACTATAGTGGTAATTAGTTTCAAATGATCGAGTTGTAAAGGTTGTAAAATGAAACATTGCTAATGTTCGAGGTACAAAGGTCCAATTTTTTTTTTTTTTTTTTTTTTTTAAATGGCTTGTGGGGATTGACTAATTATTTCGACATATGGAGGGTTGAAATTTCGAGTAATGGAGGTTTTGGGGCTTGAAGGGAAGGGAAAAAAAAAATTTTTTGGAGTTTTCGACTTATCGAGGTTATACTGTATATGTAAAGACTCATTATTCTCAAACATAATGTACTAAATCTGCTAATACTAGAAAAGAGATGTTTTTTTCAGTTTTTAAACAAAAACAAGAAATTTAATGCCCATCTAATAACTGTTAATTACATCGTGTTTGCAAGTTTTTAGTTTATGTAGTTGGTAAGTCAAACATTTTTTGTATTTTCAATTTAACTGAAGAAAAAAAAATTAAACAAATATTTATTATAAGTTTGCAGTCCTTGCAGGCACTTCCATTCACTTTTCAATGATTGTTGAATGTTTATCATTAATTATCATTAATAGTAAGAATATTATACTCTTTTCACTTTCAATTTGTAATTTAATTCAATATTAAAAAATAATCTTTAAATTTTGTACAGCTTCATTCAAAGTTTGATGCTCTAAAAAAACAGCATGCAGAAGAAAAGAAAAAATTAGAGGAAGACAGGAAGAAATTAGATGAAGACATAATGAATTTAAATCGAAGAAAGCAGGCAGTGTTGCAAGTTCAATCTCAAGTCTCATTTCAATCCCTTACTCTTGGTAAAAGTAAAAAGAAATAATTTTTCTATAGTCTTTTGCTTTAGAGGCCTTTCAAAATGTGCCTGAACCCGTGCAGTCATCTTGTGCTTTCATCTCATTGTGATTCGCCACAATTGTTATGTATCTAGAAGTATGAGTTTCTACATTCAGTGTTAACTATGCATCCAAACCTGATCTATTGCATTGTAGTGACTTAAATGTTTTTGTATACTTGTGAATACTCTCATTCTTTTTTTTTTATTTCTTATATTATCTCAGTTTATTTTAACTACTTTTCTCTGTAATGTCCATGCACCTTAACTGTTGGATGTTCATAAAACAAATTTTTTATATTATTTTTCCATGCATTTTATCAATAAACTAGTAATAAAACTACTGTGTTGATTTTTATTCTTATAATTTACTGGACAATTTTAAATTAAGTCCAGAAGACTAAACAATATTTTCATTTAAATACAGTATTCTCTCTTTAATCCGTCACATTAAAGATTGTTGACACCTAATTGGAGCTGCAATATAAGATGCAGATAAAAAATTTACTAACTTAAGGATATTAAAATAATAATAAAGCCGTGAAACTTTTATTTTTAAACTCCACTAAAAAAATCTGTCAATCCCTAATTAAAATAATGTTGCCAACAAAAAACAAGAAAAGCTTTTTAATAATTAATTCCAAAAACATCTACAATTGTTAAAATATTTGTGAGTTACTTTTAAATGAATCATTTACATTATACATTGTTACTTTTACTCCCCTACCAATATGAGCATTACGTTGGAAAAATAATAAACAAGTAATGATGTTTCTCATCAGAATAATAAAATTAAAATAAAACTATAAAATATCAGTTTTTGAATCTTTACAGTGTCTTAAGAATTAGACCAGTTCAGGATTGTGTCAAAGCTAATTTGATTTTGGTTGCTTCATCGTTGAGCTTGGTTAAATCTCGACTGGTGTAGGAGTATTATTCACACAATTCGGAGTTGTAGGTTGTTCTTGTACGGTAAGTTGTGGTAGAATATATGCTGGTTTCAATTTGTCTACTGTGACATTTCATCTTTTTCTTCGTCATAAGAGTAAAATATTTGGTGAAAGATGAATTACAGAATATGGGATGCCATCACAATTTGTTACAAATAGCTCTAAGAAGTTCATTTCTTAACTCATTTTTGTAAAATATTTCCACATTACTGATTTTTTGTGTTTATTCTTGGCAGAAAAGAAGGAATTTTCAGTGTTTATAGACAAGTTATGTGTCGAAATATGAAGTTTACCACATTAACTCTTTTCAATGACAGCATTCAAGGCTTATTTTGTTCTAAAATAAAATAATATTTTATTTTTATGACAAAAATGTGAATTTCATGTTTTTCTTTCATTATTTTAAATATAAATTGTATCTTTGTAACATTAAATTTTAAAATTCTTTCCATGTATATTTAAAAATACATTATACTTTAATGGCTATTAGCAGACTAGGTTTGGAGTTATGCAGATTAAATTAAAATAATAAAAATAAGTTTTAATTATATTCTGTTGAGAAATCATTTCAAAATTCGAATTTAGAAAGATTTGAAAAGAAAACTTAGAATACCGATTTTAAATGGATTTGCTTACCTCATACTACTATACAATCTAAAATTTGAAAGGTGGGGAAAAACAAAAGCGTATATTTTTGAGGGTTTTTTTCCCCCTAATGCAGCTGGCAAATACTTAGAATCGTGATCTTTAATGCCATAAGGGCTGCACTGGCCTTATTTACCACTACCCAGGGGACGGGTGTGACTTGAAGATAAGCTACAGACGCACAGGAATAATGCTATACAGTCATATTAGACGGGGACCAACGGTGTAAAGTGGATTCCGAACCACTACAAACATCCATGGCACCGCCGGGACTCGAACACTGGTACCGAGCGCTAGCCATCAGCCCCCCTTTTTATTAAAAGTTATGCAAAATTAAATAAATTATTTTACAGAAAGATGAAGAAAAAAAACGTATGATGCAAATAATAATTAAACATTCAAAATAAATAAATATGTACTATAGATTGAAACTGAAATATATAAAAAAAGTGAATATATTAAATTTTTAAAAGAACTGAAGAACAACCTATAAGCATTAGCAAGATTATTTAAGTCTCACTCGTCGCAACCCTGGCTGCTGGTAAGCATTAGGGCGGAGGTTCAATCTGCTGGTGACTTTGTTGTAGACACAGTTTGAAAAAACGAGGAGCCTCGATGGCGTTTGTGATGTTCAGCATCTTGCCGCGTTAATCAGACTACCTGGTGGGAGCTTTCCGGGTTTTCTCCCATACGATACGCAAATGCAGGGTAGTTCCCTCTAAAAGTCCTTCCGGAAGGCATTGCCCTCCTTCTTCAGTGACAAGGATCCAAGTCATACTTCTACCTACAGGGCTCCATCACAACAGAAGGTGCGCTTTTCCCTCCATCAATGAGTAGATGGGATTTCCGTCCCACAGTGCAGGACATTGAGAATTAGTCACAATAACAAAAGAATATTTAAAAAATAAAATAACTACATCGTTATTGCAAAAAAAAAAAAAAAATGAGTCCATTAATAAAATATTTGTAGGATTTGTAATGAGAAAAATAATTAAAAAATATTTATTGTTAAAATAATGAATTAATTGAAAGTGAATTACTTATGAATCAATTTCAAATTATAAACTTTTAAAAATTTCACCCATTAATGATTGCGTGATAATTTGAAACATTACTTTGTATTTATCAAATTCTTTTTATTTTAACCCTTAATTAATTCATTAACTACCTTTATTAATTCCAAGTAACATAATTTTGGTGTCTAAATTATTTTTTAAGCTCAATAGTTAATTTGGTACAATTAAAAATAAATAGCGATCTTTATTGTTAGCTTTTTGATAACATTGGCTTAAATTTAAGACCCCCTACAAAAAAAAAAATAACACATAATTTTATTGGGCCGATCTCAAAAGCATTTTAATCATACATAGCACACAGCAGTTTGTCATTAAAGATTTTATTGCATCTCAATGGTATAGATAAATAATTACGATTAAATACTAAAAATGTGTAACTATTATTATTTAAGTAAACAATTTCAATTGTTTCTAGTGCTTACAAACGTTTTTGAATGAAATCAAGCAAATTTTTCTTGCTGTTTTCCTAGTGAATCATAAAAACAGGACAGTAACATATTATTTAGTTAACGCAATTTTAATTTTGGATACAAGACCTTTTTTGTAACTTTAAAAGTTATGGGAATTTTGTCACCAAAATTGGTGGGTATATTATTTATCACACACTGAATCGATTGAGCTAAAAATCTTAGGTTCGGTGATGATAAATTTCGAGTTAGTGAATAATTCATCATCATCAGTGGCGCAACAGCCCCATGGCGGGTCAAGGCCATCTACCTACTGACAGATTTCAAGACAGATGTTTTTTTACAGGGTAGGGTTGCAGTCCTACGCCCAACACTCTACAGTCATGTTAGACTGGGACCTACGGTTTAAAATGGACTCCAAGCCATTATAAACATCAATGGCACCACCGGGATTCGAACCCTGTGGCATTGAGTGCCAGCAGTGGTTTATTAACCATGTTAATAATTTTTTTAATCAACTCCATTACATGATAAGTTAATTCTGTTGTGTTATTTCCAACAATGCCACTTATATAAAGATCTAATGTTAATTACAAAAGTATTAAGAATGTAACAATTTTCTAATGCTTAACGATGTCCAATTTGCTAAGTGAATTTTACACTACATTCATTTTCCTGTATTCGTCACATTACATTCTTCTATCTGATAAAATATAGCGAAAATAAATACCCAGGCATTGCCAGGTAAACAAGTAATATGCGCATGTTTGGTTTTATTGTATAAAGAGTTACGATTTTATGATAAAGGAAATTGATATCGAAGCGCATTTAAAATGAACAAAACACACAAGATGTATAACCTTGATAGAAGATAGAAATTATAACATTGATAGAAGCAAATTTTTTTCTATGGGTTTACTATTATTTTTATCTGATGGTTAACTAAAAATTCTGAACAGCTATAATTTCATCCTCTGTTAATAAACTAAAGATTATAACATTTTATAGAGAATTAGCGGTAAAATGGAATTAGTGTTTTGATTCACGTTTATAGTTTTAATAACTATTAACCGCATTTAATGCTTGTTTTATTATTTTATTTTTGTTCATTTTAGTTTTACTTTTCACAATTAGATTTTATGCAAATTATTTATTGCATAGTTGTTTTCAAATTTATAAATGGGTCAACTAATCAAAACCGACAAGCAAATATATCAAAATTTCAAGCAATGAACGTATAAATTAAATTATTAATAGTTAATATCAATTAAATAACTTGTAAATTTATACAATATATATTATTATAATCGTATAGTTTTCAATCGAAAAAAGTCATTTATAAAGAAAAATATTTTTATTTTGTTTTGTATATCCAAAACATAATAGGGATTCGCTTTTATTTAATTTTTAGAAATATTCGTAGAATTTAAATGATGTGGAGAAAAAAAAAAGATTAGTAGAACGTACAAAATTGTTCTATTATTATTTGTGTTTTTATTTCGAATTTAATTAATTTCTTAGAATTAATTTAATTAATACCTCAATTTAATTCAATTAATTCTTTTTTTTATTTTTATTCTTCTTTTAACAATTAATTTTTCCTTTAATTAATTTCTTACCAATGAAAACTTTTCATGGAAATTCTTCTTTCATTTAAATTTTGTGTTTGTAGGATATCTAATCTTTAACATTTAGCATTATAACGAACTGTGTAATTCTAATAAAATGTTAATATTCATCCTTTTAAAAAAGAATGACATTTTTTTTTTTATCTTGAAATAATTCTTTTAAAAAATAAAATGTGCGAAATAATATTTATTCTAAAGCATATTTGTGATATTCATTCACAATTTGTATATGGATAATTTCTCAAATCCTTATACAAGGCTTAAATACAAAAACATAACAAATTTTTAATTACGTCAACCATTTCCTTTATTTCAAAAACTGATACATAAAATAATTAAGGGTTTATTTTAGATTTTACCTTGAAAATAAATAAAAATTTCTCTGAAAAAATTATACTAAGCATATGCTTTAAAGTATTACATTTCCTACTATTTATATTTCTTTTTAACTAGCACAGTTGAAAAGTTTTAGAAATTATAAAGTAAAAAATTTTTAATTCCGCAAATAGTTTGAATTTGGGATAAAAAAATAATTGTTAAAGATTTTCCATTTGAATAACAAAAATTAGAAATACTTTTAAATCTTCCAATTTTCGTCTTAATAATTTTGATTGATGGCGTATTTCAAAATGTGGAATGCTTGAAAAAATTAAGTACATTTTGCGTGAAATACATAATTTAAAACACTGGAATACATAATTTAAAACAATATCGCATATATAATGTAAAAATATCGCTACATTTTTTTAATAAGTTGTTAGCATTGTATTGAATTGCTACCTCGAAATTTGAGAGCGATCAGACTTGTTGACAGCAGCTTAATTTGGAAACAAACATTTTGAATGCTCAGCGATTTTTACAATGTAAAAATTACTTGAACAAAGAGTTTACCCTAAATTTTGTGTTTCAAACGAAATTTCGTGTGCCGAATAGCTAAAAATATTGCAGGAAATCTACGGGGAATCATGCATGTGAAAAAAAAAAAGACAGGTATATGAATGGTATAAAGCATTCAAAGAAAACCGAGAGGTGGTAGTATATTTACTTCGTTCTGGTGAAACTTCTATTGTTACGACAGACGAAAAATGGACAAAATGAACAAGTTAGTGGCAAAAAATCGCCTTGAGTAAATGAAAAAAACAGGTATATGAATGGTATAAAGCATTCAAAGAAAATCGAGAAGTGGTAGTATATTTACTTCGTTCAGGTGAACCTTCAATTGTTACGACAGACGAAAAAATGGACAAAATCAACAAGTTGGTGACAAAAAATCGCCTTGAGTAAATGTGAAAAAAGACAGGTATATGAATGGTATAAAGCATTCAAAGAAAATCGAGAAGTGGTAGAATATTTACTTCGTTCTGGTGAAACTTCTATTGTTACGACAGACGAAAAAATGAACAAAATCAACAAGTTGGTGGCAAAAAATCGCCTTGAGTAAATGTGAAAAAAGACAGGTATATGAATGGTATAAAGTATTCAAAGAAAATCGAGAAGTGGTAGTATATTTACTTCGTTCTGGTGAAACTTCTATTGTTACGACAGACGAAAAAATGAACAAAATCAACAAGTTGGTGGCAAAAATTCGCCTTGAGTAAATGTGAAAAAAACAGGTATATGAATGGTATAAAGCATAAAAAAAAAAAAAAAAAACCGATAAGTGGTAGTATATTTACTTTGTTCTGGTGAAACTTCAATTGTTACGACAGATGAAAAAATGGACAAAAAAAAATCGCAAATGAGACTTACAGAATTTTCTTAAGAAATGAAAATATTTTTAAGTCAGTTCATAACGTTTTTTTTTTAATTTTCAATGACTAGTTTATAGGACAACAGATGCCATATAAAAAAAAATAAATACAAGATAGAAACAAATGTCATCAGTTAATCCATCAACTTAAGTCTGGCAATTCAATAACGCTTTCATAAAGGAACAGGAGGCAGTGCAGACCAGGAGGCAAGGTGAGACATATCTGGTTATCACACAGAAGACAGAGAGGGTCCCGTTTATAGCATTATGATATTTTGGGCATGAAACGCGTCGCAGCACGACTAATCCCGAAAGAGTACATTTTTGTCTAAAATGAACCTCGAAAGCAGGTCACTGAACGTATGATTTCCGAGCTTTTATGAACTTCACCTTAACGAAACGCAATAGATGCCATCGACCAGGCACAGTATTTACCCAACATGGCACCATATTTTTCCTGGTCTCAAAATTAAAATTACCACTTCTAGAAAGACGTTTTGATTCGATTGAGGCTATAAAAAAAAAATTCGCTAAATGAACTGAGAATTATACCTTAATCAGCCTATGAAAAGTATATGGAGGATTCTTCTACTACGCATAAGTCATAATGAGAATGTGAACTGGACAGAGTTGTAGAATGTATCTCACAATACTTTTCAAGAAAATAGATTTTGAAAAGTTTATACTTTTCTATACTTTTAAGTATCGATTTTGTTCAGAAATCTAGTAGCATAGCTGTGAAAGACATGCCATCAAAGTAATGGTGATTTGATAAGCAAACATTTCCTTGTAAAACATTGTAAGAGAATTATAAGAGTCCAAATTTCCTTTTATTTTTTTCTATGATTTTTCATTCTGAAGTCTCGATTATTGTAAATTATTTTTATATAAATGAATAAGTTTTTCAACTAGAAAATTTTTCATATGTATATATATTTTCATTTATTGTATGAAAAAGCGTACTTTTCTTTTAAGTTTTATCTTTTTCTTATCGTCAAATAACAATTTCTTCAAATAACAAAAACTTTTATGTTAGGTAGACAAACTAAACAGAATGAAACATTCAAAGACATTCTCTCTACAAGGATTAAAAATCTGATAAAAATAGGCTTCATTGCAGTTCGTGTAATAGAAATTGAACATTTACAGAAATTATGCATTAAAACTCTACTAGAAGAAAAAGGAAGAAATAATAATAAATCAAATTCAAGAAATTATATCGAAGATGAAGAAGCACTTTATTATTATGGTGCAAAAAAGATAATTGACATTTATCCACATAGAAAAGACTTACGAGATTCTGAAAGGTATTTTGTTATTGTGAACATTGAAGGTCATGAAAATTTTTTGACGTGGATTCAGGTTCAGAATTTACTTTTATACCACTTGATAAATTCAAAGAATACAACATTTCGACTTATCTTTCAAATTTTGATGTCACTTATCAATCTTACACAAATATAATCAAACTAGGCTATAATAAAAGGCTAGGATAGAAAGGCTTTAATAAATGGCTATAAAAATAAAAGGCAATATTAAATCCCAAAAGGATTAGCAGAAAGAAATGCACAGACACTGACAAATTGTCTATAACGATAATACAGTATCCAATGCCCATGATTGCTGAAGTAAGAAAATTTTTATTTAAATATCGAGCTATTCCGTTAGCAAATAATAGAATTTCAGCAGAAATATACTTACAACGTAATATTTGTATTCAATTTGATGTTATTCTTTGTACCAGTGAAACATATGCAAAATACTGAACGCGAAACTGGCTTCAGACAATGAAGCATAGGAAATCGAGTACAGGCTCGGTGCTACATTAAGAACAAATATATATGAAAATTCGGAGCAATACTTCAAAAAATTTAACAAGTTATATTACTAAGTAGAATTAGATTATAGTTACACATTTAAGCGATATATCAATCAGCGAACTGAAATTCCAAAAGAAATCTGTATAGTTTTTCGCAAGAAATTAAATCCCATAAAGACCAGTTACCAGAAAACAAAGATGTACATTCTTATTATTACAATCAATGTAATTATTTTGTAAACAATTTTTTATGAATAAGAAAAGGTTAAATGCCTTTTTTTCATTCATGTCATTTTAATATACAATGTAAAAAATCTTTTTCACAGTAATAGTACTTAGTGCATAACTTTATTATTATTATAATACAATGTAATGAAAACTCAGTTGTTTACAAGTTTCGTTCTCTAGGACCTAATCCAACAAACTGTACTTTGTTTGATACTTAGAATCTCTTTTTCCTAACTTTTTGTTCTGTAAATTTTGAAATTGTATCATCAAAATCGATACTTTCAGTTACACTATTTCTAATAGATAAAATGGCTAAGCTGAAGTCGTGCATTGTGCGTAATATATCTGAGATAGTTTTTAATTAGTTTAAGTTTAGAAAAATTCTTCTCACATGATGCAACATAAAGTTAGGAAAAATCTTAATATTAAAGTGAAATTCTGAACAGAGCCAAAAAAGATCATATTCAACTACAAATTCTAAGGATCTGAAGGAAGGCCAACAAAGAGACCTTTCTTTTGGAACTTTGGCGGCTTTTAGAAATCTTCTTAGGTGTCGAATTTCTGTAAGGATTCCATATGCAGAAATTACTTTGTAATTTTCAACCAAACTTGTGAAATTCCGTTCCAGAGGTTCAGATTGCTGGGCTGGCTGGATTGCTGCAAACTGATTTGATAAACATTCCATGCCTTCGCAACTGTATCGATTTGTTAAAACCTGTCAATCTATTCTAACATTGACCTATTTAGCTCTTAGTCAAAATTCAGCAGCTCGTTTTCAGCTTTCTCTCCGGAAAATAATTTATTCCTCCTGTTTTTTTTTATTATAGGAATATCCTTCTCTTCACATGTGTCTTTTGTCCCTTAAAAAGACCTTTTACACTTTTCATCTTGATAACAGACTCTCGAAGCTTATTTCAAGAATTTGCAAATACTTCTGAACGTGGTTGATATCATTACATAAATACAAAGAGCTCAAAAAAACGAGAAATCGCACATTGCAGGCAACAGAATTTGAGCTGCTTCTATGGTTTCGATCGTTTCTGAAGCAACACATAGTTTCTCAATGGCATCAACAATCTTCTTAAAGCACTTACACACAGGCTTAACTGCTTGTAATGAGCACTCTATCTTGTTTCTGAAAGTCGCTTAACTGTAACCTGAATATTTGTCAGAAGGATCTTCCATCTGTATGATGAACGGGAGAAAACACGTGCAAACTTTCTGAGGTCCCCAAAAAGTCATACATAGTGAACTGTTGAAAATAGAGTGTACTTCACACAGATTGAGAGAGTAGTTTGTACAAGGTATAAACAATGCTTTAGGATTAAGTTGTAACATCCTTGCTTTGAAGTTCTGAATGCACTCCAGCCATTGTAGAAACATTGTCGTATCCTTGCCCTCAGCCCATTATCTAGATCATGCTGTTTAATAATATTTAAAACCTTTATTACAACTTTTTTTTTCTTTATGTGAACGTAGCGAATGATTTCATTCTTTTTTGATCTATGTGCCAGATGTCGGGTATGCTCTGAAATATGATACTAAAAATATTTTGCATTTTTAATATCAGTCAAAATCTTTCCCTTAACAATTCCACCCAGAAGTAAGATAATTTCATTTTGTGTACTGGAAGACAAATAGCTTATTAATATCTCACTGACTGTGACTGCATTCACTGTTCTGGCTTGATCAAATGCTCTCTTGATACAATATAATATCTTGATAGAAGTTTAATCAGCGGTAGAGCATTTTCTTTGTTCTCTGGCAACATACACTTTCTGTGGCTGGGGAATGGAAGACTTGTTTAGCCAAAAACATAACTATTTCTAGAATCTTTTTTAAAAGATATCTCCATTTTTTTCTGTTTCAGTAGCTATCTGGCAGACTTGATCAATTGTTCTATTATCAATTAGGCCTGTTCTTAACATTTTCCATTTTTCGAAACAGGCTTCATGTTGTTCTGAGATTTCATGATTTTGAACTTTCGGATTAAGTTTCCAGCATGCTTGAAAACCAGTTAAAAATTTATAAGTATTTCTCAAACTTGTGCCCAAAAAAACATACAACAAAAATAGTACAAGCTGTGGTCATATTCAACTAAATTTATGGCATATTCAACTAAATTGAATATGCCATACAGGTTCTCAGAATTTTCTCGCCATTTGGCTGACTGATATAGAAACAATCAGATGTCCACCATCGGTTAGCACCCTTCGTCTTATCCTTTGTCTCTTAACTGAAACAAATGATCCGTCTTTCTTTGAAACGTCTCACTTCCTCTTTCAATCAAGTCAACTCTTTTTCTTCGTTTGCTCCTTCTCTTACTTCCTCTTTGTCTGATGCGCTGTCTACTGATTTATTTTATTCTTCATTATAATTATCTTAGAAATTATCATAATCTTTGAACTCAGTTTCCTTATGAATGCCCTCTCTAATTGGTTCTTCACTTTCATTACTTTTATCAGGTTTTTCGTTAACTTCAACTTCACTCTCGAATTGAGATGAAGCTGCAACGCCTTCTTCGACACTTGATGCTCATGTCGAAGGCTTAACAAATTTCAACATCGAGCCTTCTAAAACTTTAGCGGTTCCCCCCTTCCCCTGTGCTCGACTTGGACGCTGTCGCTTCATGGTCGTGGATCTGAAATATGAAATTTGAAAATATAAATATTAAATAGCTAACGTGATTGTACCAATCTTGGCTAGTTAAAGCTAAAATTCATTTAGATTATTTTTTATTAATTTAATTTCGATATCTATACGTGTTATATATTATTAGTGTTACATTCTGGATTTTAAAAAAACCGAAAACAATTTTATTTCAAGCAAAAATTAAGAATAACATATTTTTATTTACAATAATAAAACGAAAAGTGAACTTCCACTACATTATTGACGTAATTTAACTTTCTATTCCTTTTGTTGAAATAGCATATTCCAGTTATTATACGGAATGTTATTTATTAATAGAATTTTGGATTTTTTTGTTATCTTAAACTGATATTTACATGCCGTAAGCCAAGAAAAGTGAAAAAAACGTATTTCTCTTTATGACGAGTTCGAAAACGGGAAAAGGCAGATCCGAACAGTTGTTGAATTGACTTGTTTCATTCATCAGTTCATAACAACAACAAGATGTACATTTTACACTGGAATAATTGATTTTCACCATATAAACGCACTTATCAATGTCGCATTGATTTTCACATATTTAATTCAAATTTACGAAAATAAGTTTATGTGAGAAATAATCACAGTACATTTTTAAATTGATTCAACACTACTTCAAATATTATTAAAAAAAATTTAAATCCTGATTATCAAAGCCATTTTCTTATCTGAAAATTTAGTTGAAATACATTTTCATAAGGATCCACAATAAAATATTTATTTTGCTACTTACCGTTTGGTGTATGACAGTTGAAAATGACTAAACTGGATCACAGCCTATTTATAAATATTTTTGAAGTGATAAATATGATTTTTGTGCAAATATATCACAGTTTTAATAATTGGAACATTGATGACGATTGGTGTACGTACACTGATGTGTAGGCTTCTGAGACCCGCATCTAGTTCTATGCTTACTGGTCTCCAAATAAATAAATATTGTGTTCAGTTTTCTAATCATGGTTAAACATAATACCGGGCTTTCATCAGTGTATGCACAATATGGCGCATCAATTATGTAAACTTTTTTTCATCTGCTGAAGTCAGTTTATCTTTGTCTGTCACTAAGATACCATCCTACGTCACTGTAATCACTCTTTGGATAACAATCACTAACTTCGAACAATTGTCCTTATTCAAAATGCCGCCCATGCACTTGACGTGACACTCCATGCAATTCTCAATTCCTCGGTCTTGTTACGCATCCTTCGTTCTTCTTCCAATTTCACAAAATGATTCGACCTCATATAAAGTCATTCAGATGTTTCTACAAGCATGTCTTTTGGACATATAACACTGTGAGAGCAACTCCTTCATTCAAGCTGATGTGAATTTTGCAATAATTACATTGAAATATTGATCACATGCTACACTCGTACATGTATACTTTTTACAGTATGTTATGTTGCGTATATGATCATGTCCTACATACCTAACCTTAAGCACCATATCCTGTTATTTTTTTCTATTCTAGAACAACCTAACTTTCTCCACTGTCATCTTAAGAAACAGCTTATTTTTACTTGTATATTGGTCGAAATAAAATTTCTATCATGAGAATTTAAGCATGGTCGAAGAGGATCAGACACAGTGAAGTATATGATACCAATGGCCTCCACTTGGATCTGAAAGGACAAAAATCTTGTTCGCATGGCTTTTAAGGATCATACAGCCGCAGAACATACACTAGTTTAGGATGTGTGATATAATACCAAGTATCTGTGCAACGTGCAATGTCTTTGTAGAGTAGAGTAGTGTCTGCAAGGTGACCGCTGGTTCTCTGACTTTTACTAACCTACATACAACACAAGAATCTTCAGCTTCAATGTTGTATTCAATTATGATAGGGGCACATAACAGGTAAGCTGAAAAGTTCGTAGGTTGACACATAGATGGCGCTACTAGTATTAAATCCATATGATTTTTACGAAAATAAGTTTATGTGAGAAATAATCACAGTACATTTTTAAATTGATAGCCCTAACATTTTTAAATTGATAACCCTGATTTTTAATTTATAGCCCTAACCTTCAAAAGACATGTATAAATTTGACAGCTGTTGCACTATTAGTATGTGAGTTATAACATTTTTAGGGAAGCAACTTTTGTTAGTTTGAAAAAATGGATAAAAGGAATTTCGTGTGTTAGTAAAGCATTGCTTTTTTGGCGAAACAAATACTATTGAAGCCAAGGCTTGACTTGATAAACATTATTCGGACTTTACACCAGGAAAATCAACCGTATTGAAGTGGTTTGCTGTTACCGATGAAAACATCAAAAAAAGTCCACAAAATAATTTCTGATAACCGTAAAGTGAAGTTGAATGAGATATCTGAGACACTAATGATATCAAAGGAACGTGTTGGACATATCGTGAATGAATATTTGATATGCGAAAGTTCTGTTCAAAGTGGGTGCCGCCGCTCACAATCGACCAAAAACCACAACGAATTGATGATTCTAAGCAGTGTTTGGAGCTGTTCAATCGCAATGAACCTAATTTTTGCGCCGATATGTGACAATGGATGAAACATGGCCCCATCATTTCACACCGGAGTTTGAATCGACAGTCAGCCGAGTGGACTGCAATGCGATGAACACTAAAAATGCTATAACTTCACTAAAAATTCTATAACTCACATACTAATAGTGCAACAGCTGTCAAATTTATACACGTATCTTTTTGAAGGTTAGGGCTAACTAAAAATCATATGGATTTAATACTAGTAGCGCCATCTACGTGTCGCCTACGAACTGTTCAGCCCACCTGTTAGCTAGGAATAGAGTAACGTTGTTTTCTTACGAATCTCTTTTTCTGCTCACAGCATCATGATTGCAGCACCCTTAACATCAAGCCTTAGCATCAGCTTGTGTTAAGGTACCAGA